>MU160341.1:4585-67537 GCA_015888305.1 Antheraea pernyi | reverse complement strand
AGCAGAATTGTTAAATATGTATAAGGGTAAAATTATTTGTCAAAAAACAAAAAATCGTCCTATTAACTAATGGTCTAACTATGGTACTATTAACTAAGCAATACGAATAATGTTGACAGTACTGTGTAGTATTAATGATTGATCGCTATTAAACGATAACCGATGACTAGGCCAAAGAAATTTTTTGCATTAACTAGAGGCGAAATTAAGTCTCTTTGTTACCTTTGCATGAGTTGCATATGTTGCCATTTTAGATGTCTTCTGCACTCACCACCTGGATCGGTGGAGTTATTGGAACTTAACAGCGTCTACAGAGTTAGTAAAGTACTAAAAAATGACTAAGGGTATTTTGCTTGAATTGTCTAATAATTCATATATTTACAAATATTCCATAACTGTGCTCTGAGTAGTATTAGTGTATTTGCTGTTTATAGTTTTAAAATTATTATCCGTATTACATTGGTGACATATCGCCCAAATGTTAGTTATAAAAATCAAGTCATTCATAATGATGTCGTAATTTTAAAACTATTGAATTCATATATATATGTATATAAAAGTAGAAGTGTAGCTACTGCTTTGTCAATGATACGGATCTCGATACAGAAGGGCTTAGAAGTGTGTAACTAAAAAGTCATAAAATCCTAGAAAACATGATAAAAACAGTAGTGAGATAACCCACCACAAGCCGTTATCTCAACTGTTGATACTTTCAGCTCTTTAAAATTAACTACATTACAGTATAAACACCAATATTATTTAAAAAACGATGCTAAAAATATATTACTTACGAACGAGATAATAGCTATTCATTTTTCATCTACTAACATTGACGGTGCGTTCCGACAGTCGTAAACAAAAAATATATTCGCTCTAGCAAAACCGCACCTATTCAGAACTCGGCCGACAACCGTTGGTTTCTACGTAAGAATCGCCGGGTTACATCGGAGCCGCACTATGAATTTTTATAGGGTGCTTGTGCCATCGGCAAGGTCTTACTACATTTCCATAATATTATATCGTCGGACAAATAAAACGATATATATTTTCCATACTACTAATAAATCTAAGAAATAAAACTGAAGAATAATCTGTTGAAGACATTTTTTTGGCATCCAATCTTGTAATAGATTAGTACTGCCATTGTCGAGAAGCTGATATTACAAGTATCTTGCTCTCATTTCTATTAACTAACACGTTAGTAGCCGTCTTGTTAGAACTTTCCAAGTTGTTTGTGGCAAGCCAGAATTCATGCTCCGTGATATTATTTCCCAACCATTTCAATTGTGCACAATAACCGAACTATATTACATAAAACACCAACAATATTACAAAATATGGAGTCAAATACCACGAGATTATGAATAAAATATAAAATCCACTATATAACATTCCAAGGCCTTTGTTTGGTTTGCAGTAGATATACAATGGAAAGAACTTGAATAAAAAGAAATCTTATCATGTTAAATATACTATGTACATACTATCTAGACAGCAAACTATACAATAATTTGACAATCAATCTGAAGTAACTGTTGAAGCAGAAGGCCATACATTTAATATATACAGACTCAGTGCAGTACAATAGGAATAGCCGCTACATCAGGCTGACAAACTAAGAAGTGGGCCACCAGAATTCGCACTAAATGTGAAATTTCCTGCATGCGGTATATTAATGCAGTTAGTGGATAGAAGATAGGAAATCTATTTATTCATTTCTTATAATGATACCCCTAGAGTTATTAGTCAATTTTTTAGATAATAGTGTTAAGTTTTGTAACAAAGTCCCAAAGCACAATACGGATTTGCCAGAAAGTAGGTTCAAGCTCCGTGTAAATCGAGTTTTGATGTCTAAATACTATTATAGAGTGAATCGATATGTGGACGATAATGTCTGGAGTTGATATCTCTATGTTCATCCGTCAAAAACGAATGTAAATGTTTTTAAATATACGAGTATGTACGATGAAAATATAAACCAGATCGAGGTCTTCTCGATATCTGGGGTGTTTATCCGACCAGGTGTTAGTTTTAGCGTAAGAAGCGCCTTCTCCAGATCTAAATTAAATATAGTATTTTTGATTTTGATTAGTCAGAGCTTAAAAAATTTCATATAGTCTACCTTAAGGAATTCACAAACGCCTTGCTAAATTTCATGCTATACTTAGGAATTTGCTTGGACAATTATCTGTTATTCTGAATTATTAGAACACCACCTTATATCACACATAATAATATGTATTCTATGTAGTCCATTTAAAACTTCATTCCATGATATGACAGCAATATACAAAAGCAGTATCATTTTTATACGAAAATAATATACAATAAATTCAATACTTTTTTGTATTCGCATACACTTGACTAATATTTTACAATACATACTTCTACGGTCAGTGCCTTATAGCCAAGTCAGTCCGATCAGCAAAACATGAAGTTATTATTCATGCAAAAATGAACCTTAAAACAAATATGCGTATGTTTATATTCATGAGTCATACGCACGACCGTGCCAAGGTCGACTGCTGAATAGGGAATCAGCAAGTGACGTCATATCCCGTATACCGTATGCAGTTTCTGCAAAAGTTTGTTACATACTCGACATGATCGAGTTTGATATTATTTACTAATAGTCTGACATAATAAGTTAACCTGAACCTTCTAGTGAGTGAGACCCAAGGAGAAATGGTTTCAACGACATTAGCCATTCAAAACACCGATGTTATAATTTACGCAGGTTAAAAGAGAAATACTAAGGTAGTAAGTGAAATGGGGTGGTCAAGATATCCACAAGTTACTTCCATCTTCATGTAATATAGCCCTATTAAATATCAAACGAAGGTATTGCGTTAGGGAAGTATTAGGACATCAGCGTCCGTCTGATGTATCGCCTGTACAATACTAAGCTCTCCAAATTGAGTGAGATGAAGTTTTTAGCATTACTATAAACCAAGCGAGTGTCGGGTGCCTTGATTTGTAGCTTAAAAAATTTCATATAGTCTACCTTAAGGAATTCACAAACGCCTTGCTAAATTTCATGCTATACTTAGGAATTTGCTTGGACAATTATCTGTTATTCTGAATTATTAGAACACCACCTTATATCACACATAATAATATGTATTCTATGTAGTCCATTTAAAACTTCATTCCATGATATGACAGCAATATACAAAAGCAGTATCATTTTTATACGAAAATAATATACAATAAATTCAATACTTTTTTGTATTCGCATACACTTGACTAATATTTTACAATACATACTTCTACGGTCAGTGCCTTATAGCCAAGTCAGTCCGATCAGCAAAACATGAAGTTATTATTCATGCAAAAATGAACCTTAAAACAAATATGCGTATGTTTATATTCATGAGTCATACGCACGACCGTGCCAAGGTCGACTGCTGAATAGGGAATCAGCAAGTGACGTCATATCCCGTATACCGTATGCAGTTTCTGCAAAAGTTTGTTACATACTCGACATGATCGAGTTTGATATTATTTACTAATGGTCTGACATAATAAATTAATCTTCTAGTAAGTGAGACCTAAGAAGAAATGGTTTCAACGACATTAGCCATTCAAAACACCGATGTTATAATTTACGCAGGTTAAAAGAGAAATACTAAGGTAGTAAGTGAAATGGGGTGGTCAAGATATCCACAAGTTACGTCCATTTTCATGTAATATAGCCCTATTAAATATCAAACGAAGGTATTGCGTTAGGGAAGTATTAGGACATCAGCGTCCGTCTGATGTATCGCCTGTACAATACTAAGCTCTCCAAATTGAGTGAGACGAAGTTTTTAGTATAACATAGACTCACCAAGCGAGTGTCGGATGCCTTGGTTTGCAGTGTTTGTGACTTATAATCCTAAAGTAACTTTAAAGGGTCGCTACCGTTGCATAACACTAATCTTCCCTGTCTAGTACAAGGGGGTTAACTTACTTGTCAAGTTCTTATAACTGATATCAGGCAGGTTCGAGACTTTATAAATGTTATTATTATTGAAGTAAATACTTTTTAGGGGCGTTGAGCGGTATTTTTTGGCAGGAGATAAACTTCGATTTCGCGTCATGATATGCCAGTTAATATGACCGAAAGCATTGCGCTTGCATCATCAGACTAGCGACGCGTAGTATAGCCCATCATATGCTTAATTGGTTAACAAATTGTAAAAAAATGTATGTAATTTGTATGTAATTACTACTTGGAGTGGCAACAGATGTCAAAACACGACTAAAGTTAATAATTTCACTAGGTATACAAATTATGAAACGTCAATAATTCAGACTATAATTATTTTGAGTGCTAACTTCTGTTTGCAGTCCTTATGACCGCCTCGATTTTTATTTAAATTATTGTATATTTCTTAATACTATCCGAATCAGCTAACGTATCATCATCCAGGTGTCGTCACGTGACGAAACCTGAAGGATTCGGAAATATTTACCTATGACCATTATGCAATATTACCTAACCCATAGTTATTTCTGTGGCAAAAGGCTTTGGAACATGCATAAACTAGGTTGATATTCGTATATTCTTTAGAGCCTCGTTGACACGAATGAGTGGGCTTATGTTAATATTATTTTGGACCGTTAACTGGTGACCATGCGTGTTGCAAAAATTACTGTTAAAAACATAAAGAATTCATATTTGCTTGTTACATATGCGTAACATTTACAGAATGAGTTGAAGCAATGTAAAACACAACGCAATAAAAACGTGAGGCATACTTAAAACAAGAAATAAAAGAAATTAATACAAGCATCAACAATTCAGTAAAGCAAGAAATCAAAGATTATACAGGTGATAAACCTTTAAGCTTTCTATTTTATAAAATTGCATCAACTTTCAATACGAGACATAAAGTACAGTTTCTAACTATCATTACGCAGCAAAAAGCTGTAATCTGGTACAATGACCGTTGAAGTCGTAACATTCCTTCATAAAGATCTTAATTACATTAAAGTCATATTTAGAAACTAAAGAATTTTCGTCAACTACATGTAGGAATGTCACATTAGGGTACTTGTTGATTCACTGCTAATCCGTGTCTGTATTCACTGTATACCCAAATGTTTGTAAGCTGGTATGAAGTGTATTTATTTGGGCTTATAACTTGCATGCAGTCTCTCATCAGCAGATCATTGATACTGTCTTTGGTGATGAAAGTGGAATAATTAATCCTTTCATAAATAAAGATGTATTATAATTGTAAGACAAATTTTCAGTTCACTTTCTTCTTGGTTTGGGAGGGTAATGATACATTTATGGAAATGTGACAATTTTGTTTTTCGAATTGACTATGCAATACCTGGCAGTACTTGTTGATTCACTGCTAATCCGTGTCTGTATTCAGTATTGTATTCCCAAATGCGTTTCCCAAATGTTTCATACCAGATGAAGTGTATTTATTTGTGCTTATAACATGCATGCAGTCTCTCATCAGCAGATCATTGATACTGACTTTGGTGATGAAAGTGGAATAATTAATCGTTTCATAAATATGCGTTAAGATGTATTATAATTGTAAGGCAAATTTTCCGTTCACTTTCTTCTTGGTTTGGGAGGATAATGATACATTTTATGGAAATGTGACAATTTTTTTTCTCGTATTGACTATGCAATACCTGGGAAGGTCTTTACAACTTCACCGGACTAAGTAATGTGACAATGGTATAACAAAAGCGCAAGAATTGTAGACTACACTACATGCATGTATAAGATATATGTAAAGATGTGTGCAAAAAATGTAAAGCTAAAATTTTGTAGGTCACAAAAAAAAATGCTATAAAGTTAACGTTTTTAAATCATACGTATATCAACCCCTAAAGGTTGGTGAGTTATTGCCTTTCTGCCTATTTCATAGACTTGTGAACTGAGTTTGTCGTTCTGTTTATTGGAATATATACTCATAGCATTTTCATTCGAAACAGAGTAATCAAAAGCAATGCCAATTATGAGGCATAGAAGCGAAACGACTTCTTGTTAATCAGGTCCGAAAGCGGAACACAAGATTATACCATAACATTTAATAGTTAACTGAAATGAGTATTCAATTCCAGTGGATTTTAAAATTACTGCTTATTCTTACGTTAACCCAATTCGATTCAATCTACTTTTATAGTTAATCTATCCTATTTACTTGGTCTTTATGTTATTAGATTATAGGCACAAGCGATACTAAATCTTTCTTAAAATTATTAAGTCTCTTCGCCTTTCTATCGGGAATTGTATTGGTTTCAGTAGTCATTGTTTCTTTGTCGATTGTAACATTATCATTTGTGTCATATTTTATAATTGCATTTTTATCAAATAATTAAAATAAAAAAGTATATACGTATTTTAGCTCCTATCACGAACAGTAAGGACTAAACGCCACTTACTTTGAAGGTCGCCGATGATGTAACAATAACCAAATAATCTTCTTCTTCGTATGATGACAGTTATATTTTTTATATTATATCACAAATTTCACCACATTCATTAGTAGTTACTACATTCCTAAATAAGTTGATAAATATTGAAACATAAACGAAAACCTCAGCTACTGCCAAGAAATGTACACAAGCCAATCATAAATACGCATATAATTCGTATTCGAAGCACTGGCATGACTTAGTAGTTGGTGTCAAACCATTGTCACCTACAGTTATACTGTCCTAGTTAAGGGCTGTTACGTGTTCGGCTTCCAAATGTTAAATTGTCTTCGGAAGTAATGGAGGAAGCTGATATCCTTTACTTTATACTATATAAGCTGTTTGGCTGCTGGAACACATTAATCATGGCACTGATATTGGACATTTATCGAATTGGAAATTATACCTACAATATATAATACCCTGTGAGTTAGATAAGTTAGATTACGATTCACAATATCACATTTCGCTAATACTACTTTGTGAATTACACCTAAATAAAGCAATAATTTCATTACTTTTAATAATTACATTTAGTGGATATTTTTCTTCACTCTAACTAAAATTCACGAATGTATAAATAAGACAAATGTGGTTGTCTACAACCACAATATTACTTAATAGTGATTTAGGTAATCACAATATATGGGTTCGAAAATCCATCTCCTCACAAAGCTGTTATATCTTCACTTCCTAGTCAGGTACGTTCAAAATTTAACGTGTTTTTAATCGCATCTCTTAACATTAACGAATAATTTCTTCATTAAAAAAAACTACATTAAAATAACTTTTTCAAGTAAATTCAAACCGTTATTATTTTCCCACTATTATTACTGCTCATACCAAAAACTAATATAACTATCATGTTTGTAAAAATGCATCATGAAAAAAACCAGATCGAGTTTCTTCGGTTCTTCTCGATGACTGAGCGGTTTTGCAAGCCAGTGGTAGCTTTGAAGTTCATAAGGGCCTTCTCAGGGCATAAATCAAATAAAGTATTTTTTATTTCCATTAATTACTACTTTACTACCCATTCCAAGATTTATAGATTAAAAATAAAAAACATGGTATCCACCTCTGTGTGTGCCCAAGCTGATAGTGCTTTTGGTGGTGTGTCTGGTGCCACTGCTCCCAGTCTGCCGCGTTTCCTCACCTCTTGCAGTATCGGCACCTTAGAATTCTTATCACCGGAGGACAATATCACTTCTCGTTCTATCTGTGAAAAAATAATCTTATATAAAAAAAACGATAAAGAGAACTGTTTATTTAAATACCTGCTTTAGCAATTACAGTATTGGCAGTGTTTCAAACCAAATAGTTTTTAGTTAAACAAAATTGTGTAATTGTTCTAAGGCTTTCGCAAAAAGTCATTTGAACAGCGCTATCAAACTGCTAGCTACAATAAATAGTGAAGTCAATTGATTTTTACTTGTGATATTTATATAATTGGTAGAGAACAAAAAATGTCGTTTAATTTACAAAGTAAAAATAAGCAATTAAAAAGTTTGCAGTGTTGCATAGATAGCTAGTATTGGAAAACTATGATTTCTGGGCAATCAACGTCATCTTTATCTACACATATAATAAAACTGTAACTAGGCTAAATCTGTACATTAAATATTTTTTGAAAATTACATTGGGGGTAGACTTTGTTATCCATATAGAAGCAAAAACAATTATTTTACAATTTTTGTCTGTCTGTCCCTGTGAATTATAATCGTATAAATTATACGGACCGACGAAAACGTCGGTTCGGAACTCAACGGTAATTTTTTTTAATTGTTTTTTTTTTAGAAGCATAGGAAGATGAAATATAGCTTAAATTTTTACCTAATCTATCTGATATATATATACAGCACAAAGAAAATTTACCACAACCCGTCAAGAATTTCATTAATTACACATTTTTGACTTTTGTCCATTATCCTGGAGAACTCCTTGTGTATAATGGCACAAAAAGTATCCTAGATGTAACTTTATAATATTAGATATCACTGTGTCCAGTTTCGTCAAAATTGATTCAGTACTTTCAGAGTGATACGTGTTCACAGGGACAGACCGACAGACAGACAAAATCGATAAGAAAGATTACCCCGAAAATAAAAAAATAAAAAATAATGTACAGAATTGGCCTAGTTACAGTTTTATTATATGTATATAGACTAGTTTGTGCCCGCTACTTCGTCCGCGTGGAATAGTTACTTTGGGCTAACGGTAACACGCAGCGGAAGCTCTCAAAAAGGAAAAAAAACATCACGATTTTGAAACATTCTTCATTGGTGCTCCGCTTCTATTAGTTTTAACGTGATGATATATAGTCTATAGCGTTCCTCGATAAATGATTTAACTAACACTGAAAGATTTTTTTAAATCGGACCAGTAGTTCCTGAGATTGGTGCCTTTAACCAAAGAAACCCTCCAGCTTTTTTTTTCGAACTGACTACGCTATTGACCCAGCAAGGTCTTAACATCTTCACCGGGCCACCAAGACGAGCGCTTAAGGCACTCACCCGATTTCATCCTGACAACTAGCTCAAGGGTGCACGGCACACCTCGGCTTTGGCTGTTGCCTGATACATGCCAAACCCTCCAGCTATATAATATTATATGTATCACTACTCTTCTCTCGTACTTAACTCGAGTCGTTATTCAAATGACAATAACTTTTGATACAGTACACCGACTTTAATGAAACAAAAAGTAAGTTACACCCGAGGATATGCTTTATGATTTTCTTGGTGAGGTTTTATTGTGAACGCAGTGCATTAGCAGTGATGCGTGTTCATACAAACAGAAAGACAGACAGACATTTTTAAAAATGATTGAAATGTATTACTTATAATTTACTTAGCTGCAACAATTTTTGTCACGAAAATGAAAAAAATACAAACACATTAGATTTACAGTCTTATTATATGTATAGCAGATATCTATATACAAAATCTATTTTGTATACATTACACGTCACAATCGTTTATAGTGGATGCACAGAGATCAGTCATTTCCAGACATCACCATCGTTCACATATTGATCCACTCTATCATAGCCTTTTGACACCAACATGACATGGCCTTTTGACATGGCGCTTAAACTCACAATCCGGCAAATCGGCAATATCTTTTGGGACTTAAACTATTAATTACGGTTTCGCTTTTTAAAATAGTTAACAAACTCAATTTTAAATTAAGGTATTATCGGTTAAAATAACTGATTATTTGCCGGTTTACGATTTTATTTTCCTTTGATACGGTGCAGTAAATATTATCTTTATATGAAAGCGGTACTTTTGATGCGAGCTAAGTCGTGTTTGAATTATGCTTTTCTTACATTCAGGTAATATAATTTTATCAGTTATTCTGACGGAAATCGTATTATAGAACTTCTAAGAATCTTTATTGGCCGTAATTATTTACGTGTGTTTTAAGGATTGTTTTGAATGCGTATCACATCGATAATATATCGAATTACTGAAAATTTACTCACTTATTGTAGATTTTCTTCTTTTTTTGTATTAAAACAATACTCTTCGACTATTATTGATTTGCATAAAACATTGTCCATCATAGTCGTTGTGTTCTTCTCTTATACTACACGGTCTGCATACCATTATCCCTATTACACAATACAAAATAGTATTCCGGTGAAGCTGTTAAGGCCATGCAAGGCCAATAGCGTAGACAGTTCGAAAAAAAAACACAATACAAAATTTAATGAACACAAAATAAAGCTTTTTTTATGTAATTGTTGTTTTTCCGTATAATCACGATAAATTCTACATACTTATGTTACTCACATTGTGCATTGCTTGTTTGAGTTATTCGTTCCAGATTTAATATTTTCTAGTACATAAGAACCGCCAACAAATATAACATAACTAACGCTTATTCTGTTAAGAGTATGTAGTAAAGTAGATCAAAAAATCTATACCTATCTGTCCACTTAGTAACAAAGTTATAGATATTTTTAAATTATGGATTAGTGAAGCTGTACGAGACCTAATATGTATGGGCTTCGTTCAAAAAAATTTTTTTTTTATTTTCAAACTGATTACTATATTGACCTAGCAAGGTCTTAACAGCTCCACCAGACTACTAAGGCGAGGGCTTAAGGCACTCAGCCGATTTTATTTGACAACTAGGAGGGAACGGACCTAGGCTTGAGCCGCTGCCGAGGGGGGCCTAATCTGGTGTGCGGAAGCGAAATTGACTCCCAAACCACAGCGGCGTGATGGACTGTGAATACGCTGTGTTTGGAGAGACAGGTTAGTACTGATCGTTCAAAGCCGTTATTTCATCGAGTGGGTCGGTAAAAATATGTCGCGGACGCCTTTTATAATGCGCAGCGTTCGGTACGGGTTCGTATTTTACGGCGGATTAACGGACTGGGTTGTTCAAAAATTATGTAAGCAATCTTTTAGGCATTCTTGCTTCCTACTAAAATTTTTCCAGGAGACAATAGTATGGCGGTCTAAAAGACGGTAGTAAGCATGTTTAAAAAAAATCGGTAACGTATACGTGATATCTCCAGTGTTGCAACCGGACGGTCCGCACGCTTGTTCACCAGAAAACGTTTTTTTTTTTAATAAAACTACTCACAGGAAATTTTGCAGAGTGAGTATGTAGTGCTGCTTGTGTGGAGGGTGCCGGAGCACCCGGCAACGCAGCTTCCGGTGCCGGTGGCATCCTATATGGAGGCACGTTTTCGACTGTACCTGAAAACAAAAAAATATAGTAGAAATTGTAAAAAATAATAATAATATGTAACGTCATAGGACTCTGAATCCCATCGTAATATTAACAAAACTTCGCTACTTAGATAAAAATGGGTCACAACTAGACAAGAAATTAAATAGTTTTTCTTTCAAAAATGCGCTGTTAATCGGCTATATTTCTATATTTAAAAAAGACTCCCTTGGTTCGCATTTTAATGTAATAAAATGATAGTAGTTCCCTTTTTCATTTTCGTGTTTACATGGGCCAAATCACTACATATTATAACAAATTCTTCTGCTACGTCTGTCTGTCTATTTGCGATAAACTCTAAAACTGCCGAACGAATTTTCATGTGGTTTTCACCAGTAGATAAAATGATTCATGAGGAAGGTTTAGGTGTAAAATTTGTCAAGGTTTTATTTTTATTATAATGGCGCGACAACGTCCGCCGGGCCTTCAAGTATAATATAAATACAATATAACATATATATGATATACAATTAATAGCAGTTTTAAAATATGCTTCTAACCGTAACGCATAACGTGAAGAGACATTTACGCAGGCCGGCATGACAACGACGACCGCCGGGCGTATATCTCGGTGGTCGCCGTTGTTTTTGCATTGTACTGTGTTTACCATCAGGCACAGTGCATTCACTTTGCCGTGCTACAATAATATACATATATATATATATATAATAAGAAAATTTGTCTTTTACATTATTAAAGCGAATAAAACCGCAGACAAATCTAGTCCTAGATAGCTACAAATATACTAACAATGTTTAACAAAATCAGAAGAAATTAAAAAATATATATACAAAATCTAAATAACAATCAATTAAATTGCAACAAGAAAAAAAATTAAAACCAATTTATACATATAAAAAACTGAACTATCTATTGTTTGTCCAATGTAATCTCCGATGCGGACCGATTTTGATAGACCTTTAATTTACAGATTTATGAATCGGTATGCTTTTCTCCAGTACCTATTGCTAAAATTTAACAGACGTCCCATAAAACTAATAAAATAAAAATAAAGAAGAGCCGTTTCACGTAAACAAAGACGCGGGTACCGACTAGTAATAAATAAAAAAAAATAAACAGAAAAAACACAGTAGAAAATCTTCTCAAGAGTTATTTTCTAATACTCGTCTGGTTACATACAATACTCACGTTGAAAATCTGTTATTAGAGAACTAATGACATACCCCGAATCTGTCCGAAGCATAGAGTTACAAACCCGCGCGTAGTTAAGTTGTAAGTGTAAGCGGTTTCATAATTCTATGGCCCGAAGTAATTCTCATCTTAAGCTTAACCTTACTATGGATCTTGCCACTTAATGTCAAGAGACTTTGCGGTGAAACGTCTGTTTACAAAGAAATAGGGGCAACATTTAATATAAAATACAACTAACTCATTCTACTCACAGGCGTATTCAGTTAAAGTGATTGCTCTCACCGATCTCATAATATCTATTTAACTAATTATGCAATATTTTATAAAAGCTTGAAAATATATTTACCAAAAAATAACAACGGATGTCTTTTAACATTATACCGTCATTATTGGTGACTCCGTCTTTATCATTTATATATATATATGATATGCTTAAACCTAGAATGATAACACAGCAACATACTAAAAATAATTTTCAAAATTTTAGATGAAGTTTTTGCAAAGAAATGAGTAATTTTGTTCTGTGGTTCTTTTGTATTTAATCAGCGACTTGACAGAATGACAGTTTTACACAAAACTATTCATAAGAATTTTTAATCTTTCTGTAATACTTTGCTATGCTATCACGCTTAGTTATTCAACCGATTATTGTGTATTTTTAAACACACGTTAGGACTACGGAAAACGATATAGGAGTGGAAAATTTAAGATAAGAAAATTTGTCTTTTACATTATTAAAGCGAATAAAACCGCAGACAAATCTAGTCCTAGATAGCTACAAATATACTAACAATGTTTAACAAAATCAGAAGAAATTAAAAAATATATATACAAAATCTAAATAACAATCAATTAAATTGCAACAAGAAAAAAAATTAAAACCAATTTATACATATAAAAAACTGAACTATCTATTGTTTGTCCAATGTAATCTCCGATGCGGACCGATTTTGATAGACCTTTAATTTACAGATTTATGAATCGGTATGCTTTTCTCCAGTACCTATTGCTAAAATTTAACAGACGTCCCATAAAACTAATAAAATAAAAATAAAGAAGAGCCGTTTCACGTAAACAAAGACGCGGGTACCGACTAGTAATAAATAAAAAAAAATAAACAGAAAAAACACAGTAGAAAATCTTCTCAAGAGTTATTTTCTAATACTCGTCTGGTTACATACAATACTCACGTTGAAAATCTGTTATTAGAGAACTAATGACATACCCCGAATCTGTCCGAAGCATAGAGTTACAAACCCGCGCGTAGTTAAGTTGTAAGTGTAAGCGGTTTCATAATTCTATGGCCCGAAGTAATTCTCATCTTAAGCTTAACCTTACTATGGATCTTGCCACTTAATGTCAAGAGACTTTGCGGTGAAACGTCTGTTTACAAAGAAATAGGGGCAACATTTAATATAAAATACAACTAACTCATTCTACTCACAGGCGTATTCAGTTAAAGTGATTGCTCTCACCGATCTCATAATATCTATTTAACTAATTATGCAATATTTTATAAAAGCTTGAAAATATATTTACCAAAAAATAACAACGGATGTCTTTTAACATTATACCGTCATTATTGGTGACTCCGTCTTTATCATTTAAATTTCTTAAGACTAATCAAATATTATCAACAAATAAAATCAAAAATACTTTGTTCAATTTAGGCCCTAATAACGTCAAAACTACCACCGGCTCGAAAAACAACCCAGTCATCGAGAAGAACCGGCAAGACACTCGATCGGGTTTATCTTTTTAACATATATATTAATACATTACACGTTAGAAATCGTTTTAGTGGATGCACATAAAGGAGTCGAATCCAGGCATCCACTCTATAATAAATAGCCTTTCGAGACCAAAATCCGCTTGACAAAAGTGAATAATTTCTACAACTAAGCACTATATAAACACTGTCGATGTTATTACAAAAAAGTTAAATACGTATTGAACCCTGGCTTTAAAAAGGTCTCACATTAAATGCACCGCGGTCGCTGAATGTTCGCCATCTTGCTCTTTTGTCTAGCTTTAGTTACGTTAGGTTAGACTTGTGAAAAAGGATAACGTGATCTTTCCTCGGGCGAGCGCGGTGCATTTATTAGGAAACTTTTTTAAACCAAGTGTTTAATACGTATTTAACTTTTTTGTAATAACACGGAATAGGTTTAAGCATTTAATTACAATTTCACCTGATGCTAAATAACGATTGAGTCAAAGATGGTAAACACGCAAGTCAAGTCAATTTGCACACACCCACACACACACACACACACACACATACACACACACACACACACACATACTAGAAGACTGGTTGCCGAAAATGGAATGGAAGAAGAACTTGAAATTCTATTAACTACCCATCTTGTTAGTTCATTGAAATTATATCAAGAAACTTGTAATATCGATACTCACTTGACAATGGCAGTGATGGTCTACTAGAAGACTGGTTGCCAAAATGGAATGGAAGAACTTGAAATAATATTAACTACTTGACAATGGCAGTAATAATCTAAAAGATTGATTGCCAAAAATAAAGTTAAAAAAAAAAAAACTTCTTTGTAATAACACGGTATATGGCTACGAAATATCTGCAGATATGTGACCATTCCAATTAATACAGTATAATTGTTTATCGGCTTACCTTTTAATACATCGAATCAATAATAAACAGATAACAGTAATTTAGTTCGGGTCAATAGTAACTAGGTAGAGGACGGATATTAGGTCGTTAGTAACAACGTTATGTTATTAGTTCAATAACCAGGTCAGTGACATAATTTTAATAATCACATCAAAACATATAATACGGAATTTTACTATCTAACGTAATATTAGCATATGCCCCAAAGATAATTTAAATGCAAACGAATAATTAATTATATTCACTGTTTTTATTTTTTATATTAGGGGAAGCAAACGATCAGGCGAGTTACCTCATGGTAAGTGATCACCGCGTCCATAGACACTAGTAACACTGGGGGAGTCACCAGTGCGTTGCCAACCTGTTTGTAGGAGATGGGTTGGAAAAGTGGAGAGGGGGAGGGGAAGAGAGGTGGGCCTCTCCGGTGTTCTCACTAATCGAACGAAACGCAGTAATGCAAGCACTGTTACTTCACGTCGGTTTTCTGTGAGAGGGTGGTACTACCCTGGCCGAGCCGGATATTCATGCTGAAACCAGTAATAGCTTCAGCGTGGTTCTACCATCTATTAAACCACCTACTGTGAGGTATAGTGAATTTTAAAACAAATAAAGCTTAATTTATAATGTTTAAAATTATTTTTATAGTAATGAAATTGTACAACATACTATTAGCAGTTAATATAATACTATTTATCTAATAATACATGTCAAACATCATATAAAATGCTAACTGTCTCCGCGGCTCTACTCATATTTGTTTTTTTTTTTTGTTATAAATAATTTATGCATAGGAATGTCGATATTATTTAAATATTCTCCGTACTCAAATATTCACAGATACCAATTTTCATAACGATAGGTTGAATGGCACAGAAGTTAATATATTGCAGCGCCGTCTATTAGCGATTTATTCTAAAATAGATAACAGAAAATCTTTTAAATTGCAAAAAACTCTTGCTGATCTGTCTAATGTGTAATATTAAAACCTGTACCTGAATTAGATACAAATAAATAAACAAGAACTTATCGACCGTGGGAATGGATTACAATGGAATTCCAAAAATAGCCCGTACCGAACTTTCTCATATCGTTCGAGTAATGAAGTCCGCTGCAAAGTTTTCCACCCTCTTTTACTGAAAGAAACATAAACGTGCGTTTGAGAGAGAGACTAGGTCTAGAGCCCTTGAGTACATTACTAGCTAGGCCTGGGTCCCTTAAGTACGTTATTAGAACTACAGTGACATTGAAATCTCAATCACTAGCTCAACAACATAACACAGATCACCTCCACATCCGTGCACATACACACAAGTAGGTACACATATAGTGGAAGGGCTTAATTTTTTCCCTTATCCGAACTGAGTTTTTTTTAAATTGTAGCACGGCAAAATGACTGCACTATGCCTGATGGTAAGCACAGTACAATCCAAAAACAATGGTGACCACCGAGAGAGAAACTGTCCAACGCCGGTCGCCGCTGTCATGCCGGCCTGCGTAAAATTGGATATGCACAGGCTGATCCCGAAACGCGACCCGCAGAAGCGAATCACTATGACGGGCTTTTTAGCCATATACGTGGTGGTTGTGACCCAGTCAGGCTGTAAAACCCTACCACCCCGCTTTCGCCATTGCCTAGTTCGTTAACCAGCAGGGTGCATCACGTGCAGGTGAGGTTGGCTTGGGTATCTCAAGTCTTATGATGTTATTCGACACCCCAAATTAAATTTAGTTTAGTTATCAAATACGAACGACATGTTGCGTACACATGTGTATCTTACTAATTCCTATATGTATGAATAGTTAGCTCAGTCAGATTAGCGATGTTGCGTAACAAGGCAACACAGCCCAAGCCGAGGTATGCCGTGGACCATTAAGCTGGTTGTCAAATAAAATCTGCCGAGTGCCCTAAGCGCTCGCCTTAGTAGTGCAGTGAAGCTGTAAAGGCCTGTCAGTTCGAAAAAAAAGCCCGAGAGAGTTCTATTCGGAACATCGAAGCGAATACATAGAGTAATAAGAAAGCTAGCTTCAATAGGACTGTATTGTAACTGTGGGATAGTGAGTCTATTTGAGTTTTTTTAAACGACACACTTTCAACATTCATTATAGATTATACGAGTAGGCCCGGCGGACGTCGTCCTGCCCTGATAATAAAAATAAAACTTGACAAATTATATACCAAAACCTTTCTTATGAACCACTTTATCTACTGGTGAAAACCACATAGAAACCGTTCAGTAGTTTTGAGTTTATTGTGACCTGACAGACAGACAGATGTGGCAGAGGACATTGGTTTATAATATGTAATTTGAATAGTAAAATATTCAGTTTTCAAAACCATGAGGACAATACCCTTAACCTTAAGGTAGTTTCGCAGAACACTTATGCGGGTTTATGTGGTTTTTATTACAGATCCCGAGAGACGAGCGATAAAGAATAACGTTGTAGCTATTAAACTACTATAAACATTTAATAGTACCACTGAGAATTAGTGTCTATATTTAGATCGTTCGAACGAACGGTTCTGTTAACTTGTATATATATAGATAATAAATAATATAAGATATTGATTACAAATTAAGCTTTAAAAAAAGTCGAGGCTGTCTAATGAATAATATCCATTGCCTACTCGACAAATATTGGCAAACCGCATGAAAATCCGTTCGGTAGTTTTTGAGTTTATTAGGAACAGACCCATCTCCCCTCCCCCCTCTCTCCTCTCCTTTTCCCTCCCCTAACCCTTCCCTACGAAAGATGGCAACGCACTTACGACTCCTCTGGGGTTGTTAGTGTGCATGGATGGTGGTGATCACTTGACAGCAGGTGACCCACCTGTTCGTTTGCCACCTATGACATAAAAAAAAAAAAACAGACAGACGCGGTAGGGCACTTTGTTTTATACTATGTAATGAGATAACTGAACATAATAAATAATTCACTTTTTTATATATTTTATTTGAAATAGCACCATCTGTTAGTGTATTCAACTCTCAGTTATTTCTGCAACCAGCACGGTTAGTTATCACTTCAGGTTGAAAATTTGTCTCCAGGCACATGCAGGTGTATTATAGCAGCCATCTTATCATTCGATAGCGTATGAGTCTATATAACATTTATATTTAGAGCTGTCTTTTCTTTGTTTATTTATAGTTTTTATAAGTGAAAGTTTGTAAATAGCCTTTGTATGTTAATTATCTGTTATTTCATTAGTGTTAGCTGTAAGTTTTCCTAAATAAATAAAATACTAACAAATACAGAATGTAAAGTTGTGGACGAAATGGCTTAATAGTCTTTTAAGAACTCTTGGTAAAGCGTCACTAAGTCACGTCATAAGGCATTGACCTCTCACCAGCTGACGATTGCAATCGGGACAAACGCAACGGTATCGTTTGTGAAGATAAGCAACGTTTACAAAACTTTCTATGAAGGCAAACATCGAAAAGTATTATTTTGACAATTTGTCGCCAAATGTACATGAAATACGTATAACAGTTATTGAGATATATATGCCTGGTACACATATATATCCCTCTAACTTATATACATATGACTATGTAGCTTAGCTTAGGTCGCGACCTGCATGTATCCGGCAACAGCTAAAGCCGAGGTGTGCCGTGCACCCTTGAACTAGTTGTTAAATAAAATCGGCTAATTGCCTTAAGCGCTCGCCTTAGTAGTCCGGTGAAGCTGTTAAGAACTTGCTAGGTCAATAGCATAGTCAATTAAAAAAAAATATGTATGAATTTTATTTTTGCCTCTATACTAATATTATAAAGAGGTAGAGTTTGTGAGTTTGTGACGTTGTAAGGGGTAATCTCAGGAACTACTGGTCCGATTTGGAAAATTCTTTCAGTGTTATATAGCTCATTTATCAGGGAAGGTTATAGGCTATATATCATCACGCCAAGACCCATAGGAGCGGAGCAGCAATGAAGAATGTTGCAAAATCGGGGTATTTTTTTCCTTTTCAGAGCTTCCGCTGCGTTTTAGCGCAAAATAACCATTCCACGCTTACGTATTACCGTCCAACGAAGTGGGCACGGGTCGGCTAGTTGTTAAATAAAATCGGTTGAGTGCCTTAAGCGCTCGCCTTAGTAGCCCGGTGAAGCTATTAAGAACTTGCTAGGTCAATAGAATAGTCAGTTCAAAAAAAAAATGTATGTATGTATTTTATTATATTTATGCCGAATTTAATGAAACTGAGAGTAATTGTTACTCGAAGATATGCTTTATGATTTTCTTCATGACGTTTTATCGTGAACCCAGTACTTTAGCAACGTTTCCAAACAAACAGACGAACAGACAGACAGACATTTCTAAAAATGATTGAAATGTATTTTATTACTTATTCCTAGACACCTGCAACGTTTTTTTTTCAGAAATTACACCTTATATTTACATTCTTATTATATGTATATATATAGAAGATATAGATAACAATAGCGCTGATTAGCTGGAATTAAATGCCTTGTGGTATTAAGCCACTAAGTACTAACTAAAAAGTGAAATAAAGTATTCATTCGCGAACTAAAAATATCTTATTGGGTATAAATAAAGCCCTACCATGATAATGTATTTTCACGATATTGTCCTTAACCGTAAGGTATCTAAAATTAACGTGATGTACTAAAACGTTACTAGTGAGGCAACATCCCATCAAAATAAATTTAAAACCGAATTATAAATATTATCAAAACAGCTACCAAGTGAAGGAACAATAAACTAGCCAATTTACAAATGGCTTTCTCTATAGATGACATAGCATAACTACGCCTTAATACTTATAATGTTACGGCATAAGTTATATAAAATAAATTTATAAATAAAGTTCATTGGTAAAAGTTTTTAGAAACTTGCATAGTTTACAAAGCTGCATTTCCCTTCCACATACTCCGCGCTCTTCGCACCTTAGTTTAAACACACATCGCTGTCTCCTTCCCTAGGCACTATAAGCAAGGAAAATTAAACCTTATACATATGAAGTTTGATTTTAATTTTTGTTAACAGGGGAAAAGCCAAGGGTTCTAAGAAGACAGGTGCATTCAACCTGCAAGTTTTTGTTCCCATCCGTTTTGCTTCCAAGCTGACGGTGTACTCGCACGTTTGTATCGTCATATGTTTTTAAATAATATTACTCTATATTCAATACAGACTGCGATACACTTTAAAATGACAGGAGTATGGAAAACAATATAAAAATTAAGTGTCATTGTAGTTCTGAGAATTCAGAAAAGATCTATATTCAGAAAGTTTGTTTTAATAAATGGTGAAAGTCAATATTTAAAATATATTTATTAGTTAATTACAACTTTTTAGAAACTGCGTTATCACTAATGGGTAGATAAGTTGAAATGTTGTCAGATTTACTGAAGATTACTGAGATATTCATAAACAAATATGATATTTTCTTAAATAAAAATTGTAATTTTTTTCCCGTAGTATGTTGTATTGCAGACAAAAAATTAACTATTACTTGAGCGATAGTAATTCGTAAACGTACTACATTTCGCACTTAGTATTTTATATACATAAATGTATTTAATGTTTCTCGAAAAAGGCACTAAAGATTTAAATAATTAAAAAAATGCTATTTTACACAAACAAAAGAGTTTGTAGGTTTAGATTTAGGTTAGGTTACCTTTAATTTGACCCTTTCATTTAATACGGCACAGCGCCGTCTTGTAAATGTTTGTGGTACTTGCATTGTTGCCAATTAATGATAATCTACTAGTTCCTCAAAATTTTATCAGATGGCGCTATATAACATTATTCAAATATGAATAAAATACCGACTAATGAAACTCGGTAGTTTACATGGGCGAAAATATAAGTTGTTGGGTTTTAAAATAAACTACAAATATTAAAAGAAAAAACCAGGTAGATTCTGTTAGTACCCGCCGATTGCCAACATCTGCTTTAAGTGCTCGAAACAGGGTTCTTCTTTTGTTTTTATTTTATAAGACATATTATCTCATGTACAACTGACAAAAGTGTTTGTAAATAATATGCTCGAAGTTTGAAATCTCTGTACTTCTTTAAATAAACCCCGTATAACACAAACAAAAAAAAATGTCTGACATCTTACTATTGGCATTATTTTAGTTAAACCCAATTAATTCTTTTGTCTAAAGTTTACGCTATCTACAATTCGAATTTATTAAAACTCTATAATTTACCGTTAATGACTTGAATAAGGGTTGCATTTTAATTGAACTTGATTACCGTTAACTTGTAATGAAATTACATTCGCCTGAGTGGCGAATGATACCGGAGAAGACAAAATAAAATTCTCCTACATGAAAAAATCTTAGATGTACCAACTTTAATGATGATTGGACAACTGGTGTCGTATATCATTATTAGATAGACATAGCAACATTAATTTTAATATATAAATAAATTCCCTGATATTTCTTACTTGAATTTTAAACTATATCTCAATTAAATTCTGATAATCTTGTATAATATGTTAATTATTAGATTTCCATAAACTCAGAATTAGTAATCGCAAACTTAATCGCTTCCCAAAAATCCTTTCTGCGTAGCTTTTAAAACAGCATTTATCTTAATAGAAGGACTTGAAGCAATAAATTTAATTTTTATATCTCAACAAATCACTTCGCGAAAACCACAAAATCGATTCGAGATTTACGACGTAAAATCTATTTTGAGAAGTGTAAAAGAATTGTTAAAGTATTTAAAATATATAGATATAACAAAGTTTTTAGAGTTCAACAATAATCTCTCCTAATATTAAACGATCATGTGACCCGAGATAGGTAGCACATTAAATCTAGGAAACTGGTTCCCGAATGCTCTTGTCAGATTACACCCATAAGTGTTTTGCAATAGAATCTTTTTAATGTATTTTTTATCCGGGGAAATCCTGCAAGGAAACTCCAAGCTCCCGGGGGAGAGAATGGGTAATATCAGACTCCTACCAACTAAAACTTCACGGTGTACACACTACCACTATAATGGGGCGATAAGGGATGGCGCTTACACTGCTCATGCCCCTGCCTTGTGCTAGGCCTCTTGTGCTTTGCAATGGAATCCTAACTTAAGGTCCCCTAAATAGACATGCTGGAATTAGTTTAAGCCCTGCCACCTTTAGAAGCCACGCTGAAGCTATCAGGTTTCCGGCGTGAAGTGTTACTACATTGCTTGCATTGTTGCGTTTCGTTGTGTCAGTGAGAGTGCCGGAGACCCTCCTTTTTTTTCTTACACCTATTTGGCCGGGAAGCAGGAACTGCCTACGGCATTGCGTCTGCCCACCCGGCAGGTGTCGGCCCCTCGTAAGAGGCTCCTTCTGCGGTCTGAGTAGGTCAAGATAGTAGACACCTTAGAGAGGGGCGGATGTTACCCTCCCCGCGAGGCCCTCCTCCCCCTAAAACAGGCTAGAAACACACTTGCAACTCCCTTGGTGTTGCTAGTCTCTATGGAGGGTGGTGATCACTTAACAATAGGTGACCCTCGTGTTCGCGTGCCGCCTATGATATAAAAAAAAACCATATGATATAATCCTTTACTAAAAGCCCCAGTTCATTGCAGAGTTCAAAATTACATACACCGTCGAAAAATGGGTAATATCAGACTCCTACCAACTAAAACTTCACGGTGTACACACTACCACTATAATGGGGCGATAAGGGATGGCGCTTACACTGCTCATGCCCCTGCCTTGTGCTAGGCCTCTTGTGCTTTGCAATGGAATCCTAACTTAAGGTCCCCTAAATAGACATGCTGGAATTAGTTTAAGCCCTGCCACCTTTAGAAGCCACGCTGAAGCTATCAGGTTTCCGGCGTGAAGTGTTACTACATTGCTTGCATTGTTGCGTTTCGTTGTGTCAGTGAGAGTGCCGGAGACCCTCCTTTTTTTTCTTACACCTATTTGGCCGGGAAGCAGGACCTGCCTACGGCATTGCGTCTGCCCACCCGGCAGGTGTCGGCCCCTCGTAAGAGGCTCCTTCTGCGGTCTGAGTAGGTCAAGATAGTAGACACCTTAGAGAGGGGCGGATGTTACCCTCCCCGCGAGGCCCTCCTCCCCCTAAAACAGGCTAGAAACACACTTGCAACTCCCTTGGTGTTGCTAGGGTTGTTAACAGTTAACAATAGGTGACCCTCGTGTTCGCGTGCCGCCTATGATATAAAAAAAAACCATATGATATAATCCTTTACTAAAAGCCCCAGTTCATTGCAGAGTTCAAAATTACATACACCGTCGAAAAAAAGCAATAAAATAAAACCAAAACATGTTGTATAGAATGATAGATACAAAAAAAATTACAATGTCTAATACACGAATGCTGAAATGTAAATAGTTGGGGATTGTCAAGAATGACTCATAAATCATTTGCTCGTTATCCAAAATTAACTTGGAACTTGATTTATCCGTAAGATAGTTGAAATGTTGTCTTTAATGACAACATGATTCAGAGGCTTGCGTTCAAGGACCCTCGACAATTTTTGTTCTTTCTAAATATATAAAAACCTAGTGTCATGATTTTTGTTCACAATGACCTCCGAAACTACTCAACCGATCTTCGTGAAAATTGGTATTTATGTATAATTTGGCACAACTTGAGAGATAGGATAATTTATATTTCGATTAATGGCCTCAATATTTTTTAATTACAAATGAAGTGACTGTCAATGTTGATTATTGTTCTTAATTGTAATCATCAGTCGCGAACAGATGGCGCTTTAGTTTCTTGACAGGACCGATTGTTATAGATATCTCATAGATGGCGCCACGTCATAATTTTGAGAATAGTTTATCATAATTTTAATTCAAAATATAATTACTGTGACACAGCAACGTATGGCGGAGTTAGCTAGTACATGTATAAAATTGGAGTGAATATATTTTTGATAACATTTGTAAGGGCCGATAGATGTTTTCTGCTTATTATATTTGTTTAAATTTTCACAGAAGCTAAGCAGGTATTGATAAAGTTTAACCAAAATGTGATGAAGCATAGTAGTTTGAAGTAGCAATAATAAAGATTACACTACTTTCCCAACTACTGAGTCACGGGCACCGACTGGTTCAGAATAAAGTTATTTTAATTTATTTACGTAAATTTTTATGATCTAATTTAAATTATATAATTTATTTATTTGTTAAAATGTTACTAAGACGATGAATAATTAGTTTTAATTAATTCATTGTCTGTCATTAAAAAGAATCGTTTTTTGCTTGGAATAAGCCAATATTAATGCGACAAGGTACACTGATACTAGAAACTTCGTTTTGGAACGAAATACTAATCCACAATAACAAATCATTAGTCGCTTGTTAGTCATACTTAATTAAGCAATTATATGAAACTAGCCGTGCCCGCGACTTCATCCGCGTGGAAACTGATGTACAAAACAGTGATTAATAAAAGTCATCTCGAAGTATTAAGTCCATTTATATATCTTCTTTACTCTCGTACTTAAGTCGCGTCGTCATTAAGATTACAATAACTTTAGATAAACCGAACCGATTTTAATGAAACAAAGACTAAATGTTACTCGAAGATGTGCTTTATGTTTCTTAAAAAGGTTTTATTATGAACGTAGTATATTAGCAGTGATGCGTGTTCAAGCAAACAGACAGACAGACATTTCTAAAAATTGCATTGAAATGTATCTTATTATTTATTCCTAGACACATCGAACCATTTTCAATAAATTTAAAAAAATGCCTGTCTGTCTGTCTGTTTGTATGAATATGCACTCTGCTAAATACTGCGTTCATAATAAAACCTCTTCAAGAAAACCATAAACCATATCTTCGAGTAATATTTCATTTCATTAAAATCGCTTTGGTTTATCAAAAGTTATTGTAAATCTAATGACTTTGCGACTTAAGTACGAGAGAAAAGTAGATAAGTAAATGGACTTAATACGTTCAGATGACTTTATTAATTGCTGTTTCTGTACATAAGGTTTCACACGGACGTTGTCACGGGTAAAGCTAGTCTAAAATAAAACTATTAAGTTCATTACTTCCAATAAATTATTAGTTGTCGAAAAAGTACGGCAAATAATTAAGCACATTAATTGTTTATAGAGAAACTATCATTTCTCTAAGAATTTCAATTAAAAAATAATTCTAAGATTACATTAGTTAATAAAATTAAACCAATTTCAAATCCTCTTTGATGAATGTTATCTGAGATTTTCATATCACTAAGAGTAAAAAATCCTGAAGTGATCGATAGTATATGCATATGGTGAAACGTTATCGCATTGACCTGCTCCAGTATGTCGAGTTTCGATGTCGCAAACCTTATAATATGTACGTAGAGAATTTTCACACCATTTAAAATCATTGGAATAAAAAAAAAATATATATTATCTGCATCATACGCCATAGCGACACCTACATACGTTAACATTTGATCACATGTAATGTTGACATTAACATAACGCTACTGTATAAACATCCAAAAAAACTATTAGGTAACAATCACTTAAAATTGTATTTTGAATCATAGAAACAAAAGTATATATCATCATAATACGTTAGTGGTAGTCAACCCCACACCCACGTTTGATCTATAATGCACTTGCTGCAAGATTTCGAAAATACTAATTTAAGATACCATTTCTTAAAATGGACTTCTGTGTACTTGAGATTTTCATATCACTAAGAGTAAAAAATACTGAAGTCGGAATTAAAAAAAAAAAACAAATTATCCGCATCGTACACCATAGAGGCACCTACATACGTTAACATTTGATCACATGTAATGTTGACATTAACATAACGCTACTGTATAAACATCCAAAAAAACTATTAGGTAACAATCACTTAAAATTGTATTTTGAATCATAGAAACAAAAGTATATATCATCATAATACGTTAGTGGTAGTCAACCCCACACCCACGTTTGATCTATAATGCACTTGCTGCAAGATTTCGAAAATACTAATTTAAGATACCATTTCTTAAAATGGACTTCTGTGTACTGCCCACTGCCCTATAAAAAATTTCATTGTGCACTCGCTTTGAAAAAGTTTGACCACCGCTGGACTAGATGATTTTTTTTAATTACCTGCTTTGCATATATTATCTAGCTTCTAAAATATACGTTAACAATTATTGCGTACACATTAATTTGCAATCAAATTACATCAGTCTTTAATACGCCTAGTAACGGTTTTTATCTATAGCATCGGTATACAGTGCTCGCCAAACTTTATAACCGGTTAATGTGCAATACACTTTAGGTAGCCATAATCGTTTCAGATGAAAGACAAATAAATAGTAAAAATAAAGACGAATGTTAGTTTGTAACGCTTTTACATCTTAACTATTCGGCTCATCCTCATGACATTTTGCATACACGTGGTCAGGAATATAGAGAAGGTCATAGGGTACTTTGATTCAGAAAGAAAGGACATTAACGCGTTCGAAGCTGCAAACAAAATCTAGTGTACAATATGTATTTTAGCCATTGAAATTTTTTACTATACTTTCATCCATAAAGTATTATAACACTGTTTTCGACAACAATACACTACGTGTAATCTATGGTATAGTGGAATTAGACTTGCCATGTTCTGGTTAGTGTATATCCAGTAACCAAGCATGTTGTTAAGGTTGTGTACTTTCTTGGGCCGCGACTACGACGTATTTTGTGATAAATACGCTAGTTTTTGGGTTGTCATGTTTAAAAATTAGTCACTGAATATCCCGCAACCATAAGTTGCAACCCGATATTACATCGATGATCGATCGATCGATGAACCTTCGTATGTAGCTTTTGTTATATAATGTACTGTTTTTAACTTTTTACCACTAGTCAGTGTAGTTACTATGTCATATGACTATAAAGAAAAATATATACCTCGTATCATTGTGTGATTTAGGAAGAAAATATGAAAAAGTTACTTTATCTTTCGAAATCTCTAAATGGCGTTGCAATTTCTTGGAGAAGATATGGTCACTAATGAGCAATTTATTGTTTACTATTTGTCTATAATTGATATAATGGTCACAGTATTATTACTGTGCTGTATTACTATAGATAATAAAATATACCTATGTTGCTTTGTGATTTAGAAAGAAAATACGAAATCGTTACTTTATCTTTCGAAATCCCTAAATTCCGTGGTAATTCTTTCAGAAATTAGTGGGTAATTTATTTTTTTCTATATAAGAGCAACCTTTTTGATTTATATTCTACTAGATAGTAATCTACCATTAACATATATTATTATAGCATTTCTTTAAAACTATTACTATGAAATAACAATCATTTACTCCTTGTTTCTTTGCGGCAACCTCTTGCTTTACCCAAGTGATTACTATTATCCAATTAATGGTAGATTACTATCTAGTAGAATATAAATCAAAAAGGTTGCTCTTATATAGAAAAAAATAAATTACCCACTAATTTCTGAAAGAATTACCACGGAATTTAGGGATTTCGAAAGATAAAGTAACGATTTCGTATTTTCTTTCTAAATCACAAAGCAACATAGGTATATTTTATTATCTATAGTAATACAGCACAGTAATAATACTGTGACCATTATATCAATTATAGACAAATAGTAAACAATAAATTGCTCATTAGTGACCATATCTTCTCCAAGAAATTGCAACGCCATTTAGAGATTTCGAAAGATAAAGTAACTTTTTCATATTTTCTTCCTAAATCACACAATGATACGAGGTATATATTTTTCTTTATAGTCATATGACATAGTAACTACACTGACTAGTGGTAAAAAGTTAAAAACAGTACATTATATAACAAAAGCTACATACGAAGGTTCATCGATCGATCGATCATCGATGTAATATCGGGTTGCAACTTATGGTTGCGGGATATTCAGTGACTAATTTTTAAACATGACAACCCAAAAACTAGCGTATTTATCACAAAATACGTCGTAGTCGCGGCCCAAGAAAGTACACAACCTTAACAACATGCTTGGTTACTGGATATACACTAACCAGAACATGGCAAGTCTAATTCCACTATACCATAGATTACACGTAGTGTATTGTTGTCGAAAACAGTGTTATAATACTTTATGGATGAAAGTATAGTAAAAAATTTCAATGGCTAAAATACATATTGTACACTAGATTTTGTTTGCAGCTTCGAACGCGTTAATGTCCTTTCTTTCTGAATCAAAGTACCCTATGACCTTCTCTATATTCTTGACCACGTGTATGCAAAATGTCATGAGGATGAGCCGAATAGTTAAGATGTAAAAGCGTTACAAACTAACATTCGTCTTTATTTTTACTATTTATTTGTCTTTCATCTGAAACGATTATGGCTACCTAAAGTGTATTGCACATTAACCGGTTATAAAGTTTGGCGAGCACTGTATACCGATGCTATAGATAAAAACCGTTACTAGGCGTATTATTTATGTAAGCAAAATATTAGAACAAACATAATTCTAGTTTTACTTATCAACTAAAC
This sequence comes from Antheraea pernyi, assembly GCA_015888305.1. Taxonomy (NCBI): domain Eukaryota; kingdom Metazoa; phylum Arthropoda; class Insecta; order Lepidoptera; family Saturniidae; genus Antheraea; species Antheraea pernyi. The sequence continues at coordinate 39,129 of MU160341.1, read as the reverse complement.
CTAAATTCAAAGAGACATAAACAACCGGATTGTATTGCCTTATCGCTAAGGGCGTTCATTACGTACCCCATATAAAGACAATCGACTAGAATAATCGACCCGCTTTCTTATATTTCGTAATCCTTTGTTTGTAGTATGATTTCGATGTGAAATAATATATACGTACTATATTTCTCATGTGAAAATGTGAGCAAATTAAGTATGTCCTGTGTGCTTAGTGTGAGTTTTTGTACGCACTCGAACGCGTTGACGTTCACTACGGTTTGTATGGGATTTTAAAAGCGCCATCTAGTTGCTCGCTTGTCAGACATCGTTTGTGAGTGCGACACACAGTCTCGAATAAAAGTAGCGCTCAAAACCGTCCCGCAAAAAGTCCCCAATATACATACGTAGTTATAGATACGCGATGCGATGATTACGGAAATTCATGGAATGATTTAAAGTTGTTTTTACAAGAACGCAAGCGACGCGAGACTATTTGAAATGAGTGCATAATCCAAAATTATGCACTCATTTTTGTGTGGCGGCTGTGAGACGTTAAGTATGCATTTTGGGTTTTTGTATATTAATACGCCCTGATAATAAATAAAACTTGACAAATTGTATATCTAAGCCTTCCTCATGAATCGCTTTATCTACTGGTAAATATATAAATACGTATTATGTTATTTGTATAACATGTAAATGTGCCCGATTTTACGGCTACATTTAAATCGGCCAAAAAGTTTGACAAGGTCTGTATCTAACTAGTACAGCATTATTTTCCCGAAATACATTATTAGGAGGCGTATTAAACATTTTTCTGCGACGGCTGTGACATCTAGTTATCAATCAAAAACGTTGACACAAATTTCTCGTCTGCTCACTGTCTGGATTATCTATCGAAGTCAGTGTACTATCGATCTAGTTTCTTATGTATAGGGACAACTATTTTTTGACAATGATTACGTCACCCAAATCGAAGTACAAAAGACTTGGTACCTCCAAACACGTTTGAACATATCCGACATGTACTGACAGGCGTCTCTCGCACCATATGACATTTTGACATACACATTTACATATGTTAAAAACATTCGATTATTATTAGGGATTAAAATGTATTACCATTTTTGTAATCCTAAATAGGATAAGTTATACAACTTATTTTACCGATTTAAAAGCTACATCTGTTAAGTTTTATCATTGCTTCTTAACCTCTATAAAAAGAGAGTTTCATAAAACGCCAATCACCACTATTTTTGCCTAAAATCTCGGTACTAAATAGCCATCGTTTAGATTTCCTTAAATTTATTACCTAAATTCCAATAACAGTGACTTAAGCAACGATTGGACATAAATATACGCCTTTAGCCGCTCAACTTGTGCTATACTAAATAATGTGTTAAAATTACAGGAAAGTTATTCAAACAAAACTTTGTGTTGTGTTTTGAGTGTTTAACGGCTGTGTATAAGTGTCGAACCGAGTTGTCGTTCTCTAGTAGCTGTCGTACATAGCAACGTGTTGGATTTATGAATTGCAAGCGAATGCAAACAAGTCGACTAGTTAAGGGGAAGCTTTATTCTATCGAGACACGGCGGAGCGAGTTAGTTTTTACCGGTACTAACAAATGAAAAACGCGGTATATATATATATCTTTAAACGAGCAATTCTTGTATATTTTTATATATTCAAGATCTCGGAAACGGCGGCAGCGATTTCCGTGAAACTTAGTATGTAGGTGGTTTCGTTCATAGAAAACGTTTTTTATCTGAGTTTTCAAGCAATGAAAATATATAGCTAGAATATAAAGGTAAATTTCGCCGCCACTGTCAAAACAAAAATAGCTCAAATAGAAATCAGCTGCTTTCAAAATCCGTGTAACACCATTTCGAATCCGAGCGGAGACCAAAAGAGAGATATCTTTTTTTAATATTTTTTTATTTTTATATAACATGCTAATTTTGTAATGCAAACCTAACAGTTGATTAAATTTAAAAACGTTTTTTAAAGAACCGAGCTAGGCCCGGTCGTTCAGGTACTAGTATTTGTCTAAGTGGGGGTCTAGTGGTTTAACTGGTGGAATATCAATCTGATATCCGCAGGTTCGAAACCCGGCATGTACCAACGATTTTTTCGGAATTCGTGTACATTTACTAATTTAAATTGATAACACTATCGGCCGACGGTTAATGAAAAGATAGAACTGTGGATTTCTCTGAATTTGAAATCGGCGATACGTCGTGCACTGACGTGGTAATTATGCCCATACAGTCCTTCAGGAAGAGGCTTATGGCCCTGCAGTGGGTCTCTTACAGGCTCATGATGATGACTTGGGCTCACCGAATGGTTATTGGCATTTTCTTCATAATAGTCCGGTGTGACTGGCCACAAAATGTAGGCAACCCTTACTAATATTATAAATATGAATGGAAGTTTGTTTGTTTGTTATGCTCTCACGCCTAAACTGCTCAACCGATCATCGTAAAATGGTGCATACACGTAGACAGAAGTACAGAAAAGTGTACAGAGTAACTTTATACAAGAAAAGGAACTAATAAAACATGAAGGACTACCACCAGATAATGCCACGCCGTTACAATCGCTTTTAATGTTTCTTATAATTTGTTCCCGATTTTTCGCGCCATATAATCAACACGTAATATCACTTCATCTCTCTTAGTTTACTCTCTAAGCTACGCATTGCATGACGATTGCTGCCCTCTTAAGGGACTTAGCGAAATGTTAGCCCGCCTATAACCCGCATGAATATATATGAACTGTGTGATCTAAAACAGGACATTTTAATAAGAATAACCAATACCAAAAAACGAGTTTTAGTTTGTGGTGACTTTAATATAGATATTTTGAGTACGTCGCCAGAGGTCACTATGTTCACATCATTATTCAGGTCATTTAACCTGGATCCTCTCTTTAATGAGCCAACTAGAACTACATCTCAGACTGCATCTTGCATAGACAACATTTTCACTGATTTTGAAACCATTGGCGGTAGTATTATTATAAAGAAAGCATTACAGTGTTTGTGTAAAGAACTTATACGACAAACAAATGTAAAGTCTTCATCACTACGAGTTACATTGAAAATAAAGGTAAATATTGTTGATCTTAATAAGTGAACTTTTTATCATATAAGTGCAATAATCGTGATCTCTACAAAATGTGCTTAATACACATGTGTCTGGATCCTATCAGGAGCTAATAGGGGTAGCAAATAAACTCTCATGAATAATGCATTGTAAGGAATATGTATATTTTACATCTAACATTTTAAACATATATCCATAGTAATTTCTGTGTATTTGTTTATTTTAAAATGTATATACATATGGTATATTCAAGAGTTACTGTAATAAATAAAACTAGTTACAATTTGTTTCAACTTGATATCTTTGAACAGACAACTTATGAGCATGGTGACACAATTTTTACTAAATAATATAACTATATTCCAATTTAAACAAAATTATATATCTATAATTGGTACATATATGTCCTAACATACAGATGAATATATTTATTAATTCTTTCAGGTTTCATTGTAAATGCTGTGATTAGCTGTATTGATGGTAGTCATTTCATTGTGTTTGGACCTGCTAAAGAAGATGAACATCTTTATTACTATTGTGAACACTACCAGTCTCTTAAATGGATAAATGGTAAATATTATGTTAACTTAAGGAAATGATATGTATTAGAATGCTATAAATAACCTGCAAATATTTTTTTCACATATGATTGGGTTGATGAAAACCATATTATAGGTTATATGACTTAGTTATATGGGATACAATATAGTCAACTATATAACCATATAATTATTGCACTAACATGGGAAAACGGTGTGGCTTTTGCTAATATATATATAATATGTCTGACATGGGTGTATCTAGACAAATTGCCAGTGCATTACTTAGAATAAACAAATAAACCGGGAAAACAAATGTTTTTTCACCATATACTTTGTAATTGAAATAGGAAAATTTAATTCCATTATTTTTGATATCAATATTTAATTCCATAATATGTATGAAAAAAAATTATTGAAGATAAATATTCTATAATTGTATTTTATTTATATAGCAAATGAATGTATTATTTCACAGTAATAATATTGTTTAATTTTTTAGGAGATTGGCTTCCCACTACACCCTTTTTTGAAGATTCTAATTGTACATACTACTACTTGCACAACAGAGGCTAATTATGGAGAAAAGCATACAAGGGCTGAAATATTCATGAAAAATGCTTGTACAAGACTAAAGAACCAATAACAATGTTTGAAACTAGCAGTTTATCATTGTGAACTGTAAAATATAGCAGAATGAATTCAGGCTGGTTGTGTCGCACATAAAATGCTGGTTATATTTGGCATTATAGTATCATAGGAAGAAGAATGTGACCCTAATCATGAAATTATTTCTAGTCCTACGGAGACAGTAAATAGCTCACAATATTTAATTGGCAGAAGATTGTTAAGGGATAAATTATTATGCAGAGTAGAACAATAATAAAATGTCATCATTCAAAAAAGTATTATATAATGTCATTATAAATAAAATAAAAATAGTTTTTACTGATAATTTCTATAATATACATATGTTGATTCTAATAAATCTAAAGAACTCAGTCTTGTGTTTGCACCATTTATTTCTTAATTTCTTCCTGTTGCAACCTCATTTCCATATAATCATGACATCACTGAATTAAAGTCTCCACTGCTCTTTCCATTTTTTTTTCTCTTTTTCAAGTCTTCTTGTGTTCTCTCGCCCTTTTGTTCAATTTAAGTCTACAAGTTAAAGAAGCCAACTCTTCCTTGGACCTTAATAAGATGCCCGTATCTAAAATATATAAATAGCATTATAACTACAACACAAATTCAATAACATTTTACGGCAAATGTAATAACCTCAAACACTTACTGTTTCATATAATTTCATCTAATGTCATTGATTAGTTTACATCTTTGTGTAACGAAATTACCGATTTTGTGTACATAAATGTAGTACATTTTGTCTAAAAAGTATAATTTGTAGGAATGTAACATTCACAAATCTAACAAGTAAATAAATAAATCTGCGTTTGTTTACGTAACCCGCCTAAATCGATGCGTAGCTAGTTTTGTTGAAGAGTATATTGTTTATACAAACTTTTCAATTTGGTCGGGGTATCATATGACGTTAACATTGCCAACATAATAAAAACAAAATAATCATTTTATACGGTGAGGCAACGTCAAACGAATCGCCAACACAAAATGAACTCACACTCGCATGTACTCGGGTCTCATTACATTTCCCGTAACCTCGGTAATCGCATAGTTAAAGTTATTGGATACATTTTTGCAAACTCACACTAAGCACACTGTTGTATTGTCATTGTGGGAACTGTTGTTCGTATGTCGTAGTGTTTTATTAAGCACTAGCGGGCCCGGCAGACGTTATCCCGCTATGACATTGACATATAAAAACCCAAGACACACAGTCTCGAATAAAAGTAGCGCTCAAAACCGTCCCGCAAAAAGTCCCCAATATACATACGTAGTTATAGATACGCGATGCGATGATTACGGAAATTCATGGAATGATTTAAAGTTGTTTTTACAAGAACGCAAGCGACGCGAGACTATTTGAAATGAGTGCATAATCCAAAATTATGCACTCATTTTTGTGTGGCGGCTGTGAGACGTTAAGTATGCATTTTGGGTTTTTGTATATTAATACGCCCTGATAATAAATAAAACTTGACAAATTGTATATCTAAGCCTTCCTCATGAATCGCTTTATCTACTGGTAAATATATAAATACGTATTATGTTATTTGTATAACATGTAAATGTTAATTTTAGATTACTAGCACAATATTTGAACTTTGTATTAAGCTTTTGTCTATATTACGCGCCAGCCCGATTTTACGGCTACATTTAAATCGGCCAAAAAGTTTGACAAGGTCTGTATCTAACTAGTACAGCATTATTTTCCCGAAATACATTATTAGGAGGCGTATTAAACATTTTTCTGCGACGGCTGTGACATCTAGTTATCAATCAAAAACGTTGACACAAATTTCTCGTCTGCTCACTGTCTGGATTATCTATCGAAGTCAGTGTACTATCGATCTAGTTTCTTATGTATAGGGACAACTATTTTTTGACAATGATTACGTCACCCAAATCGAAGTACAAAAGACTTGGTACCTCCAAACACGTTTGAACATATCCGACATGTACTGACAGGCGTCTCTCGCACCATATGACATTTTGACATACACATTTACATATGTTAAAAACATTCGATTATTATTAGGGATTAAAATGTATTACCATTTTTGTAATCCTAAATAGGATAAGTTATACAACTTATTTTACCGATTTAAAAGCTACATCTGTTAAGTTTTATCATTGCTTCTTAACCTCTATAAAAAGAGAGTTTCATAAAACGCCAATCACCACTATTTTTGCCTAAAATCTCGGTACTAAATAGCCATCATTTAGATTTCCTTAAATTTATTACCTAAATTCCAATAACAGTGTCTTAAGCAACGATTGGACATAAATATACGCCTTTAGCCGCTCAACTTGTGCTATACTAAATAATGTGTTAAAATTACAGGAAAGTTATTCAAACAAAACTTTGTGTTGTGTTTTGAGTGTTTAACGGCTGTGTATAAGTGTCGAACCGAGTTGTCGTTCTCTAGTAGCTGTCGTACATAGCAACGTGTTGGATTTATGAATTGCAAGCGAATGCAAACAAGTCGACTAGTTAAGGGGAAGCTTTATTCTATCGAGACACGGCGGAGCGAGTTAGTTTTTACCGGTACTAACAAATGAAAAACACGGTATATATATATATCTATATCTTTAAACCAGCAATTCTTGTATATTTTTATATTGTTATATATTCAAGATCTCGGAAACGGCGGCAGCGATTTCCGTGAAACTTAGTATGTAGGTGGTTTCGTTCATAGAAAACGTTTTTTATCTGAGTTTTCAAGCAATGAAAATATATAGCTAGAATATAAAGGTAAATTTCGCCGTCACTGTCAAAACAAAAATAGCTCAAATTGAAATCGGCTGCTTCGAAAATCCGTGTAACCCCATTTCGAATACGAGCGGAGACCAAAAGAGAGATATCTTTTTTTCATATTTTTTTATTTTTATATAACATGCTAATTTTGTGATGCAAACCTAACAGTTGATTAAATTTAAAAACGTTTTTTAAAGAACCGAGCTAGGCCCGGTCGTTCAGGTACTAGTATTTGTCTAAGTGGGGGTCTAGTGGTTTAACTGGTGGAATATCAATCTGATATCCGCAGGTTCGAAACCCGGCATGTACCAACGATTTTTTCGGAATTCGTGTACATTTACTAATTTAAATTGATAACACTATCGGCCGACGGTTAATGAAAAGATAGAACTGTGGATTTCTCTGAATTTGAAATCGGCGATACGTCGTGCACTGACGTGGTAATTATGCCCATACAGTCCTTCAGGAAGAGGCTTATGGTCCTGCAGTGGGTCTCTTACAGGCTCATGATGATGACTTGGGCTCACCGAATGGTTATTGGCATTTTCTTCATAATAGTCCGGTGTGACTGGCCACAAAATGTAGGCAACCCTTACTAATATTATAAATATGAATGGAAGTTTGTTTGTTTGTTATGCTCTCACGCCTAAACTGCTCAACCGATCATCGTAAAATGGTGCATACACGTAGACAGAAGTACAGAAAAGTGTACAGAGTAACTTTATACAAGAAAAGGAACTAATAAAACATGAAGGACTACCACCAGATAATGCCACGCCGTTACAATCGCTTTTAATGTTTCTTATAATTTGTTCCCGATTTTTCGCGCCATATAATCAACACGTAATATCACTTCATCTCTCTTAGTTTACTCTCTAAGCTACGCATTGCATGACGATTGCTGCCCTCTTAAGGGACTTTTAACTGGTGGAATATCAATCTGATATTCGCAGGTTCGAACCTCGGCATGTACCAACGAATTTTTCCGAATTCGTGTACATTTACTAATTTAAATTGATAACACTATCGGCCGAGGGTTAAGGAAAATATAGAACTGTGGATTTCCCCGAGCTTAAAATCGGCAATACGTCGTAGACTGACGTGGTAATTATGCCCATACAGTCCTTCAGGAAGAGGCCTATGGCCCGGCAGTGGGACTCTTACAGGCTGATGATGATGACTTGGGCTCACCGAATGGTTATTGGCATTTTCTTCATAATAGTCCGGTGTGACTGGCCACAAAATGTAGGCAACCCTTACTAATATTATAAATATGAATGGAAGTTTGTTTGTTTGTTATGCTCTCACGCCTAAACTGCTCAACCGATCATCGTAAAATGGTGCATACACGTAGACAGAAGTACAGAAAAGTGTACAGAGTAACTTTATACAAGAAAAGGAACTAATAAAACATGAAGGACTACCACCAGATAATGCCACGCGGTTACAATCGCTTTTAATTTTTCTTACAATTTGTTCCCGATTTTTCGCGCCTTATAATCAACACGTAATATCACTTCATCCCTCTTAGTTTACTCTCTAAGCTACGCATTGCATGAGGATTGCTGCCCTCTTAAGGGACTTAGCGAAATGTATAATCAACACGTAATATCACTTCATCCCTCTTAGTTTACTCTCTAAGCTACGCATTGCATGAGGATTGCTGCCCTCTTAAGGGACTTAGCGAAATGTTAGCCCGCCTATAACCCGCATGAATATATATGAACTGTGTGATCTAAAAAGAATTTTCGCAAATTTGATAGATCTAGTCTGTCTATCAAATCAAATCAAATCAAAAATACTTTATTCAGTTTAGGCCCTAATAAGGCACTTATGAACGTCAAAGACTACTACCGGTTCGGAAAACAACCCAGTCATCGAGAAGAACCGGCAAGAAACTCGATCGGGTACATTTTTTTAACATATATTTCTAATACATTATACAACAATGCTTTCAGTGGATGCACAGAGAGGAGTCAATTCCAGACATCACTATCATTCACATACTGATCCACTCTATAATATCCTTTTGAAACTAAAACCCGTTTGACATGGCGCTTAAATTTACAGTCCGGCAAATCGGTAACATGCTTTGGGACTTTATTGTAGAACCTAACACTATTACCTAAAAAACTATTACTGGTTTTGCTAAGTCTGAAACATGGGACCACCAGTTTATTACAGTTTCTAGTATTTAGATTATGCCGGTCTTTAACTAAATTCAGTTTCTCAAAGTTTTTCCGGACATACATTAAATTATCAAGAATGTATTGGGAGGGCAGAGTTAAGATACCGAATTCCTGGAATTTCGTTTTTAATGATTCGCGAGGTCCCATATTATATATTGCCCGAACTGCCCGTTTTTGTAATAAAAATATCGTGTCTACCTCAGCAGCCGTACCCCATAGCAGAATGCCATAAGACATTAAGCTATGGAAGTAAGCGAAGTAAACTAACCTAGCAGTGGCAATATCTGTAAGCTGGCGAATCTTACGTATTGCGAATGCAGCGGAACTTAATCTGCTCGCCAGTTTTTTAATGTGAGGGCCCCATTGTAATTTAGAATCTAATGTAATTCCCAAGAATACAGTATTGTCAACTAACCCTACTAAATTCCCTTCGATCTTGATTCTACTATCAACCTGTCTAACATTGGGTAATGTAAATCTTATACATTTCGTTTTATCTGCATTTAGCAATAGGTTATTTAACGCAAACCAATGACAAATTTCACTTAAAGTATTATTCAGATGCCCGACCTCTGAATCTATCCTTTTCACTTTAAGTATTAGGGAAGTATCGTCTGCAAAAAGCACCATGTCAGCAGAGTTATTAACCACTAGCGGTAGATCGTTTATGTATATTAAGAACAAAAACGGCCCTAAAATAGAGCCCTGCGGGACACCAATTCTAGCAAGCGATCCCGCAGAGGTTACCCCATGTATGTTAACTTTCTGACAGCGATCTTTTAAATAAGAGACTAGAAGGTCGAGAGAAGATCCACAAATACCGTAGTGTTTTAATTTAAGTATAAGCGTACTATGATCAACGCAATCGAAGGCCTTAGACAAATCGCAGAACACACCAATTGCATCTTGCGAATCCTCCCAGGCTCCTAATATATGATTTATGAGCGTTGCACCAGCGTCAGTAGTAGATTTCGATTTTGTGAAACCAAACTGTCGACCATCCAGAAACTTTTGCACAGTAAAATATTCTACCAATTGTTTAGAATATTTTACTGTGCAAAAGTTTCTGGATGGTCGACAGTTTGGTCTAGATATTGCGATCAAGCAAATAATACAATTCTCAGCTTTGTACTATTAGTATTTAGAATAGGTATAAACCGAATGCCTATTTATTATCAGAAAACACAGAAAAATAATATTAGATCCACTCGTTTCATTTTGGTGAAAAAATTTTTAATGTTAACAATTCCTTAATACATAATATAACTGTGCCTTAAAGGTTGCTCGAAGTATCAATAAATAAAATTGAATGCTCATGATACGTATACAGACGATGAAAATAACAATTTACTTTGATATAACAATAAAAATTTATGACTTGGAGTTGCGTCATTTATATTTGATATAGGATGTTCTGTTGTTAGAGAATTTTATATCTTAATACAATTTTGAAGCCCAATCACAAGAAAAGGGTTTTACTGTTAATAAACTAAAGAACTATAGATTATCTATATACAATTCGTAGGATACAGTTGTTGTGTATAAGAATATACTCAGTGTTATAACAAAAAAAATGTACACGCGTGTAACACGACTTTTACTAAACAGTGTCTAAAATTTGAAACCTTGCTGAACATATATTTAAGATACGATATTACAAAGGCGTTAAAAAATGTCAAAGCGTATCTGTAAACTAAGGTAAGACACTCTTTTGTGTTCAAACTTTTTTAAGCAAGTGTTCATTGCGTATTTAACTTTTTTGTAAAAACGGTAAATACGGTCTGTGTTTATTGCACTATCAAACGGTACTCTGAAGATTCAAGCTTCGAACCGACCTAGCACAATTAGGACAACAGCTTTCATGAAATCAGTGAAGGCAGGAATCTAATGAAATGCCGCGCGTAAGGAAAAAAACTGAGCTCTTTAGATTCGGTTAAGCAGAGCCACAATTAAATGAAGACCTGATGACTACGAGTTTATCGTAGTAAGAATGTACATCATCTAGCGGGCCCGGCGGAGATTATCCCCTGATACTAAAAAAAATCCTTGACAAATTATATAGCTTACTCCTGAATCACTTTATCTACTGGTGAAAACAACCTGGAACTCCGCTCAGAAATTTTTGAGTTTATCGCGAACAGGATTTTCATGCGGTTTTCACCAGTAGATAAAGTCGTTCATGAGCAATGTTTAGGTGTTTAATTTGTCAATTTTTAATTATCAGGGCAGTACAACGTCCGTCGACGCCGCTAGTCCCTTATGAAGATAGTAACACGATGAAGTTGAGGACAGGCGCTAGTATATATATAGATTCAAATAATGTCCGTACAAATGCCGCAGGATAGACATAAAATGAATACGTAACGCACTGAAATACCAAAACTCGTTTTATTTGACAGCGTAACAGATACAAATTTTATGCAATGGTATCCTTCGGCGATGATTCATTCATTCCACAGATTATGCTACGCCTACATCGTTCCTTTATTGTCAGCCTTGTACGTGTTATGAAATGTCTTCATTTCTATATGGATATTTATTTTTAACAATAACGATGGCCTTAATAATTGCATATCTTCAATGCCACATAATCCGATAGGGTTTAATTATGTTTTAACAGTATCTTAAAAAGTAATCACTACATATATATACATAAACTCAAAAACGACTGACCGCATCTTCATTTGGTTTTCATTAATAGGTAGAGTGATTCACGAGGAAGGTTTAGTTATATAATTTGTCAACATTTTTTTTGTAAATAGGTTGAAATATAACGATAAATATTAGAAGTGTCGGGCGAAGTTAAGCTGACTGGGAGCTTTCGTCGAAAACGCTGGCTAATCCCTTTGAGATATAACAAAAACAATTGAGATAATAACCGATGCAGACGAAGTAGAAGGAATCAGCTAGTGTTGTATAATAACTAACTATGCTCGCGGTTCCAATCCTTTATTTCATTTTTTTCTCGAACTGACTACGCTATTGACCCATAGTCCAGTCATTTAAGGCATTTTAAAACCCAATCTTGGGAAAAATTCCTAGTGATCTGAATATTTGTATACACCTACCTTTATTACGGTGTCGTGTTAATGAAGATGTGAAAAATCGACATCGATATCGTGCCGGTTAAAAAAGTTATAAAGGTCAAAAGGTCACGAAAATTCAGTCAGTTTTTCGCAAATTAATTACTAATTATAATTATACATGCGTATTTTGTTTATTAAATTAAATAATATTTCAAATAAATACTGAACAAATTGAAAACAAATTGAGTATTCTACTATTTTTATAAAACTTTTTTCGAACCTACTACTCTATTGACCTAGCAAGGTTTTAACAGCTTCACCGGACTACTACTGTTCGTTCATATTAGGTGTTATAAGGATATGTTCTCGATTATTTGCTTTCAAATATTCCGTGTTAATGTTTCTCAAACTTTATTTCGTTGTGATGATTGAGGGCACTATATCCGTTTTAGTTTTTTTATATAAGTGGCAAAATAACAGTTCGCATGACATACATATAACAGTTCTTACAACGTAAAGTAACCAATAATCAGCCTCAAAGAAGATAGGTATAGGAGCTCTGTAACTAGTCCGCTAACAGTTCCAATATTGTTTCAAACATGATTTTAATGTTATTTTAGCTAGTAGTGTTACTGTACGTGTAATTTTGAATTGAAATTTGAATTATGAAAATAAAACAATATATATTTTCTACTTATAATTTTGGTAAATAAACTACTTCAGAATAAATTATTACTGCCTTTGTGAAGTAAATAATTAGTACAAAGTGGCAATTCGAAGAAGAAGAAGGCTCTCTTGTTAAAACTTTCCAACGTATTTATGACATAACAGAATTCATATTATATGTTATAATATCCTATCCACTTCACCATCAGGATAATCAGTCTATATTACGAAAGATGCTAATAAAATTACACAGTATAGTGTCAAATAAGACAAGTTTATGATTAAAAAATAAAAGCTATTACATAGCAGACTACAGTTAAAAACTAAAACAATACATTTAATTTTATTCAAAGCCCTGTATTCATTCATACCAAGATGCTCCAAATCTGTAAATTCGTTCGACAAAAAGGAGGGGTATTGGAGCGTTGCAAGCGGTTTGAGAAACATTGCATTACGGTATTTCGACCATTGTTCACTTTTGACTAATTAAACTGGTATTTGCCTAGTTTTACCATTGGCGGTGAGCAGCAAGCTGTGATTCCGTTTCTTGGGCTATCTCATCTGTGGTTTATAAGTTTATACTTTCATGTTGATTTAGATGTGTTTATTTTTGTACACGATAAATATGAAACGGATAGCTGTTTAGCCGGATATTCGGTCAACCTTGTAGCTGGATATTCAGCACCTGAATTTTTTTCTGAAGCTGGCCTTATTTACGAAGACAAGCGAACCGTTTTTGTACACGATAAATATGAAACGGATAGCTGTTTAGCCGGATATTCGGTCAACCTTGTAGCTGGATATTCGGCACTGTTTTTCTTACAGTTGAAAAGTGGGGCAGACGGGTAGGCACTTATGTTTTTGCCTTTGTACATAAAATGTATTGTGAAGATAGTAGCGACGCAGATAAAGTCACGGGTATTAGCTTGTCTATAATAAACAGCTTTGGTCTCATAACAAATTTATTGAGTACAGACAACATAAAACAGATATTCAGAATTGTTCTTAATGCGACATAATGCAAGGAAGTGCCTGTGCAACCTCAGTAGCTAGAGATGTGGAAGTAATTAAACAACGATGTTCTTATATTATAGTAGAATTGTATAAAATCTTTTGAATGGAGTGTTTATAACGCAATCAACTACTATAGAAGTAAATAAATATTAAAATGTACAAATTATGCATAATGATGGTTTACTTGATCATTTATTTATTTATTAATTGTGCCCTCGACTTCGTCCGCGAATGCTAATGTAAAAAAGCAGGAACTAATAAAATCATCTGCATATATTTAGTCCATTTACTTATCTCTCGTACCTACTTAAGTAGCTTTGTTATTAAAATTACAATAACTTTTGATAGAGTTAACCAATTTTAATAAAACTAAATATTACTCGAGGGTATGCTATATGATTGAGGTTTTATTGTGAATTACTAAAGTACTTTAGCAGTCATGCGTGTTCACACAAACAGACAGACAGACAGACAAATAAAACGATATTTCTAAAAATGATTAAAATGTATTACTTATTCCTAGACATCTGCAACAATTTTTTTCACAATAATCTAAAAAGTGCAGAAACGTTAGATTTACATTCTTATTATATGTTTAGATTTATTATATCAATGAAATTCGAAAATATATATTTACATTACATACCTATTGTTTATAATCACTCTAATTTGATAACAATTCTAACTAACGCCCTACTAAATTATTTACTTTGAAGATTTTGAGTACTGGTTATTTAAAGGTAAAAATCATTTTTTTCTGTAATGCAATAATAATAAATATAGTCTATGTTACCCGGGTCATAATAATGAATCGTTTTACACCTTATTCATCAAAATCTGATGAATAGTTTAGGCGCTAACGGATGAGCATCGTCAATACAAATGTACATAGACTGCTAAAATCATAACCCTTCCTTTTGGCTTCCCCATAGTCGGGTAAAAAACTAACAAGGAAATCCTCATTTGTACAATTTTATCATCGGTATTTTGAATTGAGAATAATAGATGTCGAGCAGTTAATCGGTATAATATCGATTCGGTTCGAAAATATAGAACTGGATTTTTCGATGTTTGAAATCGCTAATACGTCGAGGGCTGGCATGATTATTAGGCCCTTCTCTCGGAAAAAAGTGGTTGGTCCACAGTTGGTTTGAACTCTCACAGTCTGGCATTATTAAAAATCTCACTTTTTTTTTTAAATAATCGGCATTAAGACCGATATTAATTTGGTATTGAAAGTAAATCATTTCTAAAGTAAAAATAGTGTTTTCAGCACAACAGCTATTACTTAAATGTTAGATAATATTAAGTAATGTACGTTTATGCTCTAAAAACTTAACCATTTTGATAAACTACTTAGACAACGTGGCGGTATAATGTATAATGTGAAGTTCTTTATGATGTAAATTAATTCAAATCTTTTTTATTCTGCTCACAGACTGAAAAAAAATGTATTCTTTATTTCAATAGCAAGTAACATATTTTGTATAAACCTCACACTTTTTATAGCTAAACTAGTGGCTTTGGCAGACGTTGCCCTACCATGAATATAGAAAATGCAAAATCCGATCTCTGTGCCATCTACCGGGCCAATTTATTAATCTAAGCCATCCACCCACTCAGACACTCGCAAAAAATTCTTCAAAATCGGTCGAATTATAATATAAAGGTACAACTTTAGAGTATGAATAATTTTTACTTTTGTATATTAATGAATTGGAAAGGTTATATTTATGAAATGAAAGTATCAACAAAAACCTAAAGACGCTAACTCGAAGATACTTGATAAATGTGATATTTAACTCAATTGGCAGTTTTATCATAAAGAAATAGATTTTCAGTTAAAAAACAGACATTCGAATAAATTGCTTAAAGGAAAAATTTGGTAATTTCACGCAATAAAAGTGATATTTGAAAGCCTCAATAAAGTATTACGCAAACATCTCTGGAACTTTACATAATAATATTCAAAAGATGATCACTTCACTGTTTTTGTCACTTGACACAAAATTTCAAAAAATAAACATTTTTATGTTAACACAAAAATCGACTTAAACCCCATCACTAGTAATAATCTTTAACGTCACAAAATTCGCGCGAAATTCAAAATAAATACGTTTATCTTCACGATTTAGTCATAGATAATAACATTTTGAATTTGGACTGTGCTCTGATTGGCCCGGCTCAGGACGATAGAGCACAGAAAGGCACAAGCGCGTGTTTTACACTGACTCGCCGGTTGCCGCAGCGTACATTGGGTCATTGAGATTCGCTTTCGTAGCCTAAAGTGGTGTGGCGTAGACGTGTAAAAAATCAGACACGGCCTTCTAATTGTTTACGTAAACTGCAAATGCAAGGCGTAGTGTTAATTGTGATATTTTCTTGTGAATGAACGTAGGATATAATATTAAAAAATTCATTGAAACTGATGTTTTTAATTTGTTTGCGTTATTTTATTGTTATGTAAAATTATAGGCCACTACTTGTATAATTAACCTAAATATTTGATCTTGACTCGGTAATTAGTAAATATTATTATTAATTCATATTTCCGTTTGATATAATTATTAAAGGGTCACTATTATTCTAAGTATATTTCGTAATAAACACCTTGAGTTACATTATCTTTATTAAAAATTTACTACTCTGTTTGTATTTGCTTTTTTCCTTCAATCCTTTCGACTAAGTTGTGATTTTACATTTCCGTTAATGTCTTTGACACCGCCTGCGTTGCTACATGGTCAGCTTGCACTATTACTTAATTCTCACTTACTTTCTAAACTACATTCTGTATGATAATTTCTGTGCTTCTAATAGTCTCAGCGTCATGTTATAGCATTCCCCAGTAAACATGCTATAAAATACAAACATATTTTACAAGTAACATATGACAAGTAACAGGCTGTTTTAAGCAGCATTTATTCTGCAGTCAAATCACCCAAGTATAATACCTGTGCAGAACTTAATTAAACAAATAATATAATATAATAAAAAATATTAAAAATGGACACCAACAAGATAATTAAGAATATGGCAAGGAGTTTCTGTCAGGATCTTCGAATGTAATGTAGTGGATTTTTAATTTTATTCATAATTTTGTGTTAGTTGAGTTAAATGTTGTAATATTGGTGATGTTATATGTAATATAGTTTGATTATTGTACACAAGAGACGTGGATGCAAAATAATAAAATAATATGGAGCTTGCCACAGATACTCCTTGGAAAGTTCTAACAAAAGGGCCACCAATTTGTTAAAATATTGATATGAGTGCAAGAAACTTGTAATAATATTATCTACTCGACAATAATCAGTTATTATTCACTAGAAGATTGAAAAAAAAAAAACGAAATATCAGAACCAAAAATTAAGCTCAAATTGGCTGTCAACAGCCACTTCTGTCGCTTCAAATGTCTACATAAAGATGGTGCGGTACTTGCTGTTACACGCGGCTGATTCGACTAATATACTGTGGTCAGGCTTCGCTGCCTACCACCCCATCACTGGGAAGAACTATAGGCTGATGAACCTGAGATTGCATCGGTGCTATATGGACTTCGACTTAAACATTTGCTTTATAAGGGCATTATTCTGTGGATATTTTTCGAACTGCCTAACAGTATTAACCTGAAGGACCTTAATACGGATTATTAAGGCGAGGGTTTAAGGCAATCAGCTCTAGCTCAAGGGTGCCAACTGGATAGCTGAACCTCGGCTTGGGCAGCTGCCTTGTATGCAACATCGTGAACCTACCTAAGCTAAACTAGCTACATTATTTATACATATGAGAAGTAGTGAGACAAAAATGTGTACCAACATGTGTATTTCACAAACTTAAACAATATAAATAAATAAAAAATAATAAATAAAAATAAATTTTGTACCTTGAAAACACGGCTAAACAAAACTAGCCAATTTCCAAAATTAGGAAAAAGAAATGTGAGGATGATCCTTGTGGTGTGTTTTAAGTTAGTAAGTGAACATTTTCAGTGTCACTGTATCACGTTACAGCGTGTTTGGTGGCTCCACTCCAGGGGATCGTATCTTGAGTCGCTGCCGAGGGGGGTCACAACGAGTGTGCAGGAGTGAAATACACCGCCAGATTACGGTTACACGCTCTGTTTGAACAGTCTGGGGAGTACTGCCCATTCGCTGCCGTTATTTTATCGGGAGGATCGGAGAAAATATTTCACGGCTGTCTTTTATATCGCGGGGCTTCGGGTATGATTACTTTGCGGAAGCCCCTCAATCAATATTACAATGAACGTTACTTAGTACTTCCAAGCGGACGTGTGGACTTCTATGCAAGAATGCAATATTATTCCGAGCTTTAATATTTTTATAGGTTCACGCGGCGGGTGTCTAATCAAGCGGTGTCGGTAAGGGACTGAATTGCACCATGCATATAGTCATAAACTTGTCACAGTGTCTCTCTTTGGGATCAATCGATGCATATTCAACTACCATGATAATTATGAACAGGCATGACCACAGTGTCTGGTAATGTGTTCGATCAGTTTGTCGTTACCATTATTTTGTTTTATTACACATTTATTATATTACACTGTGTTTATTATCAGCTAAAATGCCTTCACATCTTCACTTCATAGTATCTTTAAAAAATTGCTTTTTCTCAATATTTTAATTTCCGCAATAATAAGAGACAATTCAATCGCGTAACGAACATTCAATTTTTATACCATAATCGCAATATACTTAATTAGCAAAGTAATTGTATTCCCTAGTCAGAGTTTCCGAGACATTTCTTATAAAACTCGCACGTTCTAGATACAGTCTTTGTAGATTATAGCTTCTTACACCGTTCCTATTAGGGGAACGATAATTTTGTAATTAATTGGGACACATACCTACCCATTTAATACGAAATTAATGAGATCCAAGTAAAGCATTCTAAACAAAATTTATATGTAAAATATATCATTACATAGTATAAAACAAAGTCCCCTGCCGCGTCTGTCTGTTCGCAATAAACTCAAAAAGTACTGAACTGTTCTTCAGGCGGTTTTAACCAATGATAAGGATAAAGTGATTCATGAGGAAGGTTTTAGTATATAATTTGTCAAGGATTTTTTTTTTAATATTCTGAGCGGGACAACGACTGCCGGGCCCGCTAGTTCTATATAATTCCAATATAATTCTATATAACAATATTATATATTGTTAAGGTAAATCAAATAAAGAAAATAATCACAATAAGATATTTCCTTAAGAGTAAAAAATATGCATTACATTTTTGTATATATTCATCGATATTGGAGACAATTTTTTTAAGTTATACTTATATTTTTAAACAGCAGATTATTTAAAATTATCGATTTTAAATAGAGAATGATTATTATTTATTTATTCATATAAGTAAACATTCTCTGTAATGTAATGAAGTAATATTGGGTTACTTTTATTTTCTACTTTTTATTAATCTTTAATATGATATTTTGATGACGTTTTTCTTTTATTTTATTTAGACTTTTTACATTTAATTTAAACGGATGAATACATAATAGTTCAGAATTATGGTGACCGCAGTCAGCCGTTCGAGAACGCCACGCGCCGTCGAGCGTGTCGTGGCGTAACATAGCGTGTGTCGGTGAAGTAACCCCCTGCATGCTTCCACTCATCATAATCCAGTAAGTTTAACTCAACACTTCACATCAATAATGTTATTGTTATGATTAACTAGCTTCTACCCGCAACTTCGTCCGCGTGGAATAGAACTTTCGGCTAACATTAACTTTAACTCGCGACTTCTTTTACGGAGGTGGTGAAAATATTTTTAAATAATACGTACGTTAACCCCGATTTTGAAACATTCTTCATTGGTGCTTCTCTCCTATTGATTTTAGCGTGATGATATATAGTCTATGGCCTTCCTCGTTAAATGAACAATCTAACACTAATAGAATCAGATTAGCGTGTTCAAGCAAACCCTTCAGTTTTACAATATTAGTATAGGTTCATCCCCACGAGGAAGCAAATAAGTCTATACGTATAAACAATACAAAAGAGGTCTCGCATCTCGTCTTAATATTGAACGCGCATGGCTTTAAAACTATTGGGTAGACTCCGATTAGATTATTAGGTTTACTTCATAGATACTTGGTTCTTATAAAAAAATATATTGTCATGATATATTCATTTAATATACGGTCATTTCAGTTTGAAGTAATTACCTTTGCGATACCGCGCAACAGCGAATTCACGAGTGTCGCTCGGGAATGACAACTACTTTACTTAAGAAGATATATCTAACAGAAAGAAAACGAGTATTTACATAAATACTTTTTGCTATAACAAACCTATTTATTAAAACAAACAATAAAAAAAGGCGTGTTATACCGCGGGTATAGCTAGTACATAATATCTTTCAGGATAATTTTAATATTTTTAACTAGATAATAACGGCCGTGATGAAATAAAATATAATAACCAGTTAAAGAAACCTTCAAGTGTAGAAGAGAACATGTCGAAATTGAGTCGAGCGTTTTAATCTTTACGAACTGTCATAATTTGTACGTACCGTTCGCATAATCGGTATAAAGCGATTAGTAGCAAATTATACTGCTGCGACTCGCGGTTACGCAAGTACTGAATGCCAGGCGCTGTCACACTGAATGCTAAATACAGTTTTTTTTATGGCAATCAGCTGAATCTTTTTTTTTTCGTATCACTATCTCTACATATTATAAAACAGAGTCCTGTTTCACGTCTGTCTGTTCGCGATAACTCAAAAATTCAGCAATCAGTAGAAAAACATTTTCATTTGGTTTTCACAAGCAGATACAGTGATTCATGAGGAAGGTTTAGGTATATACTTTATCAAGGATTCAAGTCAATAGGCGCTCGGCAAAGCAGCCAAGCCCAATACGGCGGCGCACATGGCTCAGTTCAAAATGATCTATTCTTCCTCTTCTTACCCTTATCCCACATAAGTAGGGTCGGTACAACATGTTTGTCATGTTGTGGTATATGATTTGGCTTATTTTTTACGATCGGCCGCCTGCCTGACATCAACCCTCCTTGGGATTATTTTGTTGTACCACTGTATTTATGAGTATTGTTATATAGTTACAAAGTCTGATGGGCTCTTTTAGCCTTACAATTTTTGCTTCCGGTTAAAAACGAAGTTCTTCAAGATTATGGTTTGCTTGCAATATTACCATTTTTAAGTTACAGAAAACTACCCAACTTTAGACTATTCCCGAGGACTGCATTTTCTGTTTTTTTTTTCAGGATTCGTGGTTTCAAAGTTTTCTCAGTAATAGTAATAATAATATTAGATAGAATAAACCATTATAAAAAAATATAAAGTATGAAAACTATAATAGAAAATGCAAATAAAATTCAAAATGATCTATTAATTTAAATTAATATTGTGCTCAGTTTTTAACATGCGTCTATCATCTGAATTATTGTATTTATTATATATTATATATATAACTTTTTAAGGATAGTTATAAAATGTTATTAAAATTAATAGCGTGTATAATTATATTAATACAGGATTAATCCAATAACCGCTATATACGAAACTAAGCGATAATGAAATCCAATAAAACCGGACTTAAAATGACAGAAACTTGGCAATATTTAAAAATATTTTTTCTATATTTAAAATAAGAACAGTCTAGAGCTAATAATAGTTTATAGTGCGCGTGAAACTTTTTAATGCCATTTATTATAACTTAATTTGCTGAATAGCGAAATAGCAGTTATTGTTAAAAATATAACGTAATGAGACATTCGCATCTGTTGTATATTTGTACGCTCATTATAAAGAGTGACAGGGTTTTTTTAATTTGTCTTCACATTTTTTAACGTGATAATCAGTCATTTTATAGTATATCTGTAGTGAGTGGAGATTAACAGTGTAGTAAATTATATAACACTTGAAGGGTTAAAGGGAAAATCTGGCTATTTACAGGAGAGATGGTGGACTTGAATACATTAGAATGAATTATTTTGGCTTCTATATCGATAACAAAGCCTACCCCTATTAAAATTTTCAAAAAATATTTAATGTACAGATTTGGCCCTGCTACAGTTTCATTATAATATAGATGAGTATTTATGTAGCCAAAAACTATTAAAAAAACATTTTGTAAAAAAATTCATTCTTTCCCTTTAGCCCTTCATCTGTTTATTTTTTAATTATTTTTACCAAGTATTCCTCTGACATATAGGTATAATTTTTTTTGTACATAATCATTGGTATATGTAGTATATCTGTACTACTATTACAAAGAGATAAGTATTTTATACTTAACGTATTTTAAAAATACTGTCATCTATAGAAACCTACATTATTTACCGAGTAGCGTAGGCTGTATTTTATTTTAAAACCCATATTAAAGCGAACAAAGTCGCAACTAAAATGGGGTTATTTATAACGAAGTATAGTGAAGAAATAGTTTGCAAAAACATGGTAAAAAAAATTAAATAAACTCGTCCATGGAACTTCCAACCGACGTTCGACAAACTTTCTAATGGTAGGGCCACTAGATTTTTTTTTTAATCAACATTTATACTATTCCTAATAGTAAGTAATTCTACATATTATAAAAACCGATATATATAAAATAAAAGCCAGATAAATACAAAGCGATAAAAAGAGGTTTAAAATAATACATTATCTTGTAATATTGTACCTAAAGTATTAAATACTATGCCGTCGACAGGTATTAAATTTTTTATTAATTTACTTCTGACGGTTTTGAGCGTGGTCCTGGAGATAATATAAATATTCAAATCACTGGTTTATGAGAATAATCTACATTGCTATTTAAGGAGGTGAAATTTGCATATGTTTTAGGAGATAATCTCTTTAACTATTAATTTGATTCTAAGAATTTTTCCACTAATAGACAGAGCTACCTACGTTGAGAATGATTGAAGTTTATTGATAATAGTTGTTTTGATTATACCTAACGCGTTCAGAATCGTTCGGCATTTTCATGCTATAAGCAAATTCATTTAAATCAATTCAAATGTATCGGTAACGTTATTTTAGCGTGAAACAAAATAATAATAAAAAACAGAAATACTTTAATAAATTTAGGCTTTGAATAGATGCTTATGAAACTTACCTATATTAAATAGTTAATTATATTATCTACAATAACTATACTAGCAAAATTTTAGCACCAATTCTCGCAATCGCTACCAAAAGACTGCTTCATATTCCTTTTTATATTGATAACATTTCTTTAATAACCCGATTGTTAACATGTGTCGCTCATATAATACTATTACTGTAACTCTTGCAGTGTCGACATTGTCATAGAATAGAATAGATTTCATCTTAGTCCGAGTCAATTTCCACACGCAGTCTATAAACATAAGTCATCACTTTAATACTATACGTTTTAAGTTAGTATACTGTGTATGTATTAATGTATTTATTAAGCATATATATGCATGCATATAAATCTGGGTAATATAGCAGACAAAAAAATAAGAATTGTAACTTTAAAACATTTACTCACTATCTGTAATGTGTGCCTTGTAAATAAATAAAATCAAAATATAATTACCAATTTGGAAAACCTATTTATATATATTTTTTTAATTATTCAGGGCATTTTAGACTCTAGTAATATCAGCCATCATAACTTAATTATACAAACGGTAAAACCTTTCATACAATTTCTTTTATAAAATTATCTTTCATTCATTTCACTCGAAGCTTTTGCTAAAATGCTATAAAAAGTGCCGACAACCAGTTTATTTCAATTACTTGTTTTTAATTAAATTTGTTATAATATTAATGATCATGGAATGCCATCAGAAAATGATGAACGTGATATATAACAAAAAGCGAAGGACTTTTTTTCATTAAATATTCAAACTTTTGCGACGAATAACGTTTATAGCGTAACCTATGTAATAAAACGACGTAGGACCTCTTCATTATTACATCATAGAACAATGGCGTTGAAGGAGGCTGACCTTTAGACCTTTCATTAAAATATTATTTCCACATATTATAAATAGGTTTTTTCTACATTTTGTTATATATATTTTTTTTTTAAATGATTAAAACAGGATAAAACACATTATTAATTTGTTCGATGTTATATTTTCGTAAGGTTATATAGTTGTGTGTTAGAGTTTTGTGTAGAGCGTATTTCGTGGCCGTACGTGATATTTGAAGGGGACGGTTTGTACAGGTGGACCGTTTCCGCTGTCTGCACACGTCCTTGGTATTTGCGACCCCTGGGTACATCCCTTCTCACACGCAGGTGTTAGTATTACTCAACCATTATTATACAAGCTCTAGTTCACTATATTTTTTATTTCTCTTGCTATAAAAGCTATAATAAAAGATGGATACTCTATTTAGCCCTACCATTAAATAAAATGAAGTTATTATTAAGATACCTTATTCAGTTTAAGCCCTGAGAAGGCGCTTATGCACATCACAACCACTGGTTTGAAAACCAACGCAGTCATCGAGATATACCGACAAGAAACTCGATCTGGTTTATCTTTTCATCATACATAGTTTTACAACCATAGATAGTTACATTCGTTTTTGGCGGATGCACAGAGATGGACGTCATTTCCAGACGTCACCGTCGTTCACATATTGATCTACCCTATAAGGATTTAGATATTAAAACCCGCTAGACATGGTGCCAAAACTTACTATCCGGCGAATCGGTATTGTGCTTTGGGACTTTGTTACAAAACCTAAAGCTATTACCTATAAAACAGACTAATAACTTTAGGGATACCTGTTATTAAAAAACTATTAAAAATGATAATATCATTTATTTGTCCTACTTTTTACAAAAATATACATTTATTTCTAATTTACACTATTCTTAATCCAAATTTATGACATTTTATTTTCTGTTTTTAGTTGGATTTTTTATGAATGCGTGTTTTTTTAGTTTTTTAAAACTATTATTTATTTTTCATTTTTTAGTTAAATTTTTTTACCTTTTTTCTCGGATTATTGCATCGTCATCAACCTTTGACAGGTGTGCAAAGTTTGAATTAAATCTGATCGTTCAAAGTAGGACAAAATCGAGCTCAAAGGGGTCTGTTACAAACATACATACATACAGGTGAAGCTTTTTTTTTTTTTTAATGTCATAGTGGGTCACCTGATCTTAAGTGATCACCACCGTCCATAGACACTTGCAACACCTGAGGAGTCGCAAGTGCGTTGCCAGCCTGCGTGTAGGGGTTGAGCGGGAAGGGGAAAGGTGCGGGGAGAGGGAGAGAAGGTGGGCCTCCGGCGCTCTCACTGACCGAACGAAACGCAACAATGCAAGCACTGTTACTTCACGTCGGTTTTCTATGAGAGGGTGGTACTACCCCGGACGAACCGACCCATTCATGCTGAAACCAGTAATAGTTTCAGCCTGGCTCTACCACCATTAAAACGTGATAAAAACTGCTGCTGTTGGTCTTACCGATCTTAATAGACAGGGCGACTAATTTGACACTGTATTTAGTATTCAAATTATGTAATATTAAAAGGTAAGATAATTTCATATTCCTAAGGCTACTGGTGCATCTGACGTATGAACATATTGTAGTGGCGACCTATATATGCAGGAAAGTCGAATCTAAAACCGTGATCATATAAAAAATAATAATATGGATCTAATATTAACCTTGTCACTTAATTGTGAGTTACAAACAGTCGCGTGGGCGGACATACAAATTACATTTGGCGTAATCGGTTTAAAGCGCGGATGCTCAAACTGTTGCATACGCTAATCTTTAACTTCTCGCGTCAATCACTCGTACAACACAACAGTACTCTCTTCCTATTATGCACCTCGTAATAATATACCCGTGTATTTAAATACACAAAACTTCTCATCTTATAACCGTGACTTACTTAGCAGTCGCTCCCAACTTTTTCCACGTTTTGCATCTTTATAAATAACTAGCGGGGTCGGTGTTGCCCCACCCTAATAATAAAAAAAAACCTTGGCAATTTACCTAAACCTTCCTCATGAATTACTTTACCTACTAGCGACCGCATGAAAATTAGTTTAGTAGTTTTCGTGTTTATCGCGAACAGACAGACAGACAGACGTGATAGGGGACTTTGTTTTATAATATGTAACATAGGGATGACACTATACATAAGGAACAGAAAGTGCTCATGCCCACGCCCGCGTAACCACAGATCACGCCGCCGTGGTCTGGAGGTAAATTTCGCTCCCGCACACCAGACTAGGCCCCCCTCGGCAGCAGCTCAAACCTAGGTCCGTTCCCTCGGCGTGGAGCCCCTGAGGACGCTGCTCGCGCGATACAGTGACAAAAAATCTTACATCACTGCGACAACATTACACATATCACCTCCACACACGTGCACGCATACACGCTTACACATGCAAGTGGAAGGGTTTTTTTTCCCTTATCAAACTGAAATAGTTTAGAATATTATCCGATACGAAATATATATAAGGGTTGTTGAGGTATGCATGCTTGGTACACATATATGTTTCAACAACTCATATATGTATGAATAGTTAGCTTAGCTTAGGTTAGCTCAGATAGGTCGCGAATTGCATGTATCAGGCAACAGCCAAAGCCGAGGTGTGCCGCGCACCCTTGAGCTAGTTGTCAAAATAAAATCGGCTGAGTGCCTTAAGCGCTCGACTTAGTAGTCTGTTGAAGCTGTTAAGACCTTGCTTGGTCAATAGCGTAGTCAGTTCGAAAAAAAAAACTATACATACTTTCCAAATTATTTTAACAGTTTATGCAACGAACGCCATAATAGTTCTCAGATGGCTGGATTTTTCCAATGTATTTAGAACTTATCGCTGTTATTCTGATGTACAAGCTATATTACTATAAAGTTTCGTCAAGGAAAGAGTCACAAACATACATCCATCCTTACTAACTTTCTCGTTTATAATAATTTCACTACAGAACTACACGGGCGGGTACGAGTCTCACCAGATTCACAGTAGCAGCCATCCTGGCAAGAACAAAGAAGTAAGAAAACTCTTATCTTTGTCGTACTGTGAAGATGTGGAATCGCCTCCCTGCCAGTGTATTCCTTCCTGTTACGACATGGAGTCCTTCAAACGAGGCGTGAAGAGGCACTTTTGCAGGTCGGAATGATAACGACGACTGCCGTTGCTTTTTAACACCGACAGTCGCAGTTATGTATGGACTGTATTGTACTTTCCGTCAGGTACTGTGCAGTCCTGTAGGCGGTAGAGCCACGCTAAAGCTATTACTGGTTTCAGCATGAAATTGTGGGCTTGTCCGGGGTAGTACCACTCTCTCACAGAAAACCCGACCGATGTGAAGTAGCAGTGCTTGCATTGTTGCGCTTCGTTCGATCAGTGAGAGTGCCGGAGGCCCTCCTCTCCTCTCCCCCTCTCTCCCTCTCCTTCTCCTCCTCCTCCCTCCCCCTCCTCAAACACAGGTTGGCAACATACTTGCGACTCCCGTGGCGTTGCCAGTGTGTATAGACGATGGTGATCACAACATCAGGTGACCCATCTGTTTGTTTGCATCCTATGATAAAAGAAGTCCTTTTGCCGAACCAATATAAAAAAATAAGAAATAATATACTAATTTTTAGCATTTCATCTGATATTGAATGACGATCTATCCTAAGAAGGGTAATACATCGCGATATTTTCCTTCACCGAAAGTATCGGCTCACCAAAGAAATCAAATAGTGCGAAAAAGTATTGAGCCATCATGACTAACTGTACAACATCTATCATCTTATTTGTAATTCATACCCAAGAACTGAAATTTGCATGACGTTATCTATGTGTATTGTCACGCATAAAAATTCAAAGAAATTTGTGATTCATTCAAGTATTCATACCTTCAGTATTCTACCTGTATTATTTTTAAATCCAGTAAAACGCATCTCATAAATATGTATTTAAAAAAAAATGTTTGTTTGTAAAATCGTTTACTGACGATAATTTTACATAATAACATCATAAGAAAACATTGGAGAGAAATTGCATATACTATATTATTAATGTACTCCAAATATATATAGAGAGAGAAACGTTAAAATGTGTAGTCGACGGTCGTTGTCCGACCCTGATAATAGAAAAATCTTGACAAATGATATACCTACACCTTCCTCAGAAATCACTTTACCTACTGGTGAAAACCCGTTCAGTAGTTTTTTAGTTTACCCGCAACAGACAGACGTGACAGAAGGCTTTGTTTTATAATATGTAATAATATAATAAAATAATTATCTTACGTTATAGTATATAGGCAGACTGGGAATAGTCAACTAAATGTTGTATGATTGACCAAATAACAACAAGTTTGAGCACCGCTGTTTTAATGTATGTTTTTACTCTGATCAATTACCCATACTAGGAACGATTATGAAATAAATCGAACGAATAACTTCCTCATGCGGTCCCTTTATTAAAATTTGAATACACCCACGCATCACTGCCATAATTAGTTTTATATCTAATCATTTGAATATGTCAAGTCAACATTTGTTTCAAAAGGTCCTTTATTATGTGCGTCAAATAAATCGAAAAACAAATCTGCCTACTCATTACATATTTCTGCAAGAGCAAAGCGATATAGAAATTGCTAAATTATTATAATTGGTTGTAAACTTAATTTACGTTTAGGGTTGCCTTGGCTAAGTTATTACATATTGAATTGAATAAAACACATGCACCATAACATAAAGAAATTCAAAAGTAGAACATGGCGTCATCTTTGAGATATCTATAACAGTCGGTACTACAGTTTTCTGGCAACAAAACTAATTTAAAACGCCATCTGTATAAGCCTGACAAAATTTACAATGCATAACAATAATCAACATTGATAATAATTTAATTTGTTATTTAAAATATTGTAGCTATTACTCGAAATATAAATTATCCTATTTCTCAAGTTGGACTAAATTGTTCATAAATGTTAACTTTCACGAAGATCGATTGAGTAGTTTCTAAGTTCATCGTAGACAAACATCATGATACTGGAATTTTATATATTTAAAGTTTTTTTTCACTCCAAACTACCGTGAATAAAGTTCCAGTAAATGTCAGCGAGAACTGTGACGCGGTCAAACCACAAAATCATGAAATGGTGGAGTTGGTATGTAAAGTAAATTCTTTTTTGCTTGTAAACTCGGCTGTTAAATCTAAAAATTACATAGTTTTTCTGCTAGCCTCTTAAGTGAGGTCTGGTTAAAAAAGGAATAAGTTACTAAAAACTCAATGCATTATTAAGAGTTATTTTAGTTTGTCTATGGTACAAACATAAGCGCCAACGGTTAATACAAATACAAACTTTAACGTGACTTCATTGATGTCGATTAAAAAAGAGTTCCATTTAATTCTTGATTTAATGGGAATTAAGATGTGAAAAAGGCCTTATAAACCAAAATTGCTAGTTAAATAAATGTTCCCGTCGTAGAAAAAAGCTGGTAAAAACTGGATCGGATTTACTTTTTTCTTGTATATTTTTTAAATAAAACAATACAAGTATTATCATTCACTTGTTTATTAGTACTTTTAGTAGGTATTTAACCTATAATAATATTTTGCCTATAAAACCTAGTTTACATAGTGTTTGAACTTAATGTCCGACAAATAGGTGCAAAATTTTACAGGTTCGGTTCAAAATCTAGAGACCACTCCAGCTGTCTAAGACGAATTCAGTTACAAACACACATACTCTAGAATCTATAAATATCATAACACGAAGTCCTTTTTTTTCTCGAAATGACTACGCCATATGCCTAGCAAAGCTTTGAGAGCTTTACCGGACTACCATATGAAGTCCCTTTTCATGTTTAACTATATTTATGTTATTTTAATTCCTCTAAACTACGCATTACACTGGTAACGTTTACTAAACCTTATAGGATACAAAAACATGGTGTGCTACAGAAATGAACGGATTGTACCCATGTGGTGTGAAGACGGGTCATTTACATAGAGATATCTAACGTATTAAATATTACATGTACATTGAATACTAGTTTACTGTGCATCCAAGAATGCTACAGATTTAGTACGAAAAGATTAGGGCATATAATGCTTTGTAGCAATCGTTGTATATACACCTTCGATATTTTGGGCTTGATGGAGAAGGAGTATGCTATCAAAACATTTGATAGTTTTGCAAAGCATGTGATCTATAATCTCAAGGCATTTAACGGATTTTGAAATTACCACGACTGTCTGACTTTCTGACTTGAAGTCAGACGACTTGCATCTAGATCATGACTGGCGAATCTTTGTGAGTTTATGATATAATGCTCATGTAACGAGTCAAGGAAAAGGGAAGAGACTCGTATCAAATTACCACCACCTCTCTCTCCTCTTACATTATATTGCTAAATTAGAATAAATTTGTGCGAAAACAATAAAATTGAAAAAAAGTCACATGTACAATACATTGTTCCCTTATGTTATAATATGTAATAAATCGTTTATATTAAATTAGTCTATAAGAAACAAAATTGATATATAAAAATGTAATTTCCAACCTGATCATTATCCAGATAAAAGTCAGTACTAATTTGTGACATATCTGTAAACGAAGATCATAAATTTTATTTTATTTTATTATCTTTACGTATGAATTGTTAGTCATTCGATTCGATTTATTATCGAATAGTTATAAGAATATATTAACGGAAATTTGCTAAATAATGGTTTTAAATGCTGTTTATCTTTTCAGAGCGATTTAGCTTTTTGTTCCAAAAATATTTTTTTATTATTTAAGTACATCAGTAAAAAAAAATTAAAACACACAAAATCGCTAAAACCAATGCTTTAGACCGCGCACAGCTAAGTGTCGATGCACGCATTCAATACAAAGGTGCGGGCGCGTCATCGGAGGTAAAGGCCGACCTCACTTATGTACACGCGAGCCACACAAATTAACCTTATTTTTTAGAAACTCTAATTTTATACTATTATCATACAGTTGTATCGATATTTTAAGGACGGATAATTTTTCCGTGGAAAATTTAATCGTATACCGATTACTACCAGCGTTTTCACTTTTATCGACTAGAATTTTTTTTTTCATAATTATTCATATGCAGTTTAATAATTAGATACGACGCGGTGGTTACATGTAAGAAGATACTTTAAGTAAGTCCCATTATATAGGGTAAAGTACGGGACAAAGAAAGACGCATTTTCATACTCCGTGATTTGATGATGAAACGTAACCTTTATTTAATAGTGGAAGGATGTATAATTTCCTATGTTATTTTGAAATTTCAGTCTATTTTTATAACTAGCAGCCGCCCGCGATTTCGTCTGCGCTTGCATCTTTATATAAAATTATTTAGTAGTGAATAAAAAAGTGTTTTTTACAAAATATAAAGTCATATGACACATTATCATGAATAAAAAATAAAATCCACTACACGACAAACTAAAGTTCCGCTAAAAATCCAAAAAAGAGTCTTCATTAAATTTATCTTTACCGCTCATTTAAAGTAACAGAGTATATACTTGCCACAGAACATATCTATGGTTTGAAAAGAAATCACGTAAATCGGATAAACGATTCTCAAACTATCAGATAATGAGCAAAGTAATGGATATAACAAGAGATTTTGTTTTATATATTTTATCATTTAAATATAATAAAGACATTACTATTTTATTTCTTCTTATTTCAAACGTAATGTGGGCAAAGTTAAAACGGTTCTTTCTTTATAAAAGTATGTTATTGGACATGTTATCATAATATACAGCTAAAAGCCTTTGGCGGGATCAAGTCTGTTATATAGTGGCTTTCGTTTTTCATATATAGTTTTGCGTTATGTTTTATATTGTCTGATTTTAGTAACATCTTGCGTAATATAGCTTCATTACTTTGCAAAAGCGAAGTGAATGGAAAAAAGTGATAACACGGAATATAAATACAGAGATGTCACAAGAACTCTCTAGAAAGTTCTCAGAAAGGAGCAACCATCTTATTTGTTCAATAATGTCATTAACGATACCGCTTGTAATTAAATTAAACTGCGTAGTGACAATAATAAAGTCTTTACTAAAGAAATAATATTTTTTTACCAAATAAAAAAAAAACATAAATATAGTCTTCTATACATAGGTATAATAAGAATGTAAATGTAATGTGTATGTACTTACTTATTAAACTTTGAGAAAATAAAATTAATCACTACATATTATTAAAAAAAAGTCATCTGCCACCTCTGTCTGTCTGTTTTGTCAAATTAGTTGTCAAGTTTTTTTTTTATCAGGGCATAATAATGTCCGTCGGGCCGGCTAGTGAATAATACAATACATTTCAACCATTTTTAGAAATGCCTGTTTGTCCGTTTGTTTGAACACGCATCACTGTTAAAGTACTGCGTTCACAATAAAACCTCATCAAGAAAAACATAAAGCATATCCTCAAGTAAGATTGGTCGTTTCATTAAAATCGGTCCACTTTATCAAAATTGTAATTTTAATGACGACGCGACTTAAGTACGAGAGAAATGAAGATAAGTAAATGGACTTAATATATTGAGATGATTTTATTAGTCAATGTTATTTTACATTGGGTTCCACGCGGACAGAGACGCGGGCACAGCTAATTTTAAATAAAGATGGACCACTGACTGTATAAAAGAAATTAATTGAGTGAAAAAAAGTCATTATAATTAACTAATAAGCCCCCCTTTATATACATAAATTAACATCCCAAATGTATCTGGCTGTTTATCGTAGCTTTTATACAATAAAAACAAATACATAAATTAAAATAATAGAGGTAGTAAAAAATGCGATAAATATTTAGCAATACCGATTATTTTATACATTTTATTTATTTTAATTCATTTAAATTCATCCAAAGATGATAGTAGAATATTCACCACGATTATCTATGAATATAAATAATAATACAAATTACTTTACACAGTGCCATCTTTAAACTAGATCAAGTACTAGAAAGCCGCTTTTCTAGCGACATTCAGTAACTGGAGATTTTACTTATGTTTACAAGTTCATAGCTTGATTACACTAGAATCAGGCCAATTTTGAGGTTATAAATCCAACATAAGTGTTTTTGAACGATGCCACATAAACTACAATGATTTTAAACGTTTCAACTTACTGCAATACACGTAACCCGACGGAGAACCCAAAATACCTTTCCGCCTCGGATCCAGTTTGAGTAATTTAACAAAACAATAGTAAACTAAACAAAATTTACACAAAACACGGCACTTTCACTTTTGATTTATAAACTTGAATATATTTTATTAAATTCAATTAACATCACTGATATAATTGTAACAGAAGTCGAAATATGTTCGTAATTGTTTTATATAAAGTTAACATACGTCGGTGTTCATTGAGAGACTGAGATTTTTATCTGTGTTTGGTTTTCTGATCACGAATCGACGGTGTCTCCATTGGAGAAGCGTTTGACCGCTAAGCACTCAAGTGACACGGTGTCCTTCTGTGTTTTCTCTTATAAGCGTAGAATTTTTTTATTGCAAAAATAATTATTATACACAATAAACTAGTTTGAGTAACTAAATTAAATTTTTTATTACATGACTTGTTAATTTTTATTGTGACTATTAACATTTGGTATGTGAAATTAATTCACGCTTCAAACACTGTGTTCATAGTTGGAAAACTTTGTATCGAATTCGTATTGCTATCTCGCTCTGTCGCGAATAAATTAAAAACATGTGTGCTTGTATCCTTTTCTTACAACATTTTTTTATTATTAAACTTGTTCGAATTAGTAAAAGGGATTGATATTTTATTACCTATAAGGGCGGATAATTGAAAGTCGAAGGTAAATTTTGTTCATGAAATTATTTGTGTCACTGTGTAATTTCTTTTTTAGTACCTATTTATTAACATTATTAGCATAGTTATACGCTCTATACGTACCTATATAGTATATCACCTACGCTCAGCTTTGCCTGCATTAAATCATGTGAAACTTATATACGAATATATACCAGTACTTCTAGTGTTACTGAAATGTAGATCGTTAATATTATTATAAATGCGAATGTGAGTTTGTTTGTTTGTTAAGCTTTCACGTCTCAACTACACATCCGATCATCATGAAAGTTAACTATACGTCATTAGGGATAAAAAAAGGTTATAGGGTTATCTTTCATAAAGAAAAAAAATATTCCCGAAGCATTGGTTAAATATACATTAGCCTAAGTAAAAGTAAGATGATTCGCTTCTGCGGGTCGCGTTTCGGGATCAGCCTGTGCATATCCAGCTTTTTGCAGGTCGGCATGACAGTGGCGACCGGTGATGGATAGTGTGTCACTCAGTGGTCGCCATTGTTTTTGGATTGTACTGTGCTTACCATCAGGCACATGCTACAAAAAATAAACAAAAAAAAATTTCATAAAACGTTTATGTGTAATTTGGTCCATATATATATAGTCCATATATATATGTAAAATAATTTATACATATTTTGATTAATAGCCTCAATATTTTATAATTACAAATGAAATGATTGTCAATGTTTGTTAATTAATAATTGTAAGTTTTATCAGTCTCGAAAAGATGGCGCATTAAATTAGTTTGTTGACAGGAAACTGTACGACTGACTATTATAGAAATCTCATAGATGGCGCCACGTTTTAATTTTGAATT
>MU160340.1:45736-64651 GCA_015888305.1 Antheraea pernyi | reverse complement strand
GTTACGCATTTAAGTAAAAGTGTTCTGAATATCCTTGCCTCTCTTTGCCCCTTCTTACACGCCCAAAATTAATCAAGGAACCCCTATGTTTCGAATCGTAGAATTAAACCCCCAGACATTTATGAATATCGCGTCTATGCGTCACGTCTAACACCCTGCACATATACAACATACATAGAGCATATACAAAGAGCAGTTCAAAAGTATGGTCCAAAAATAGTGTTCATTTATGTACACCCACTTGCCCATTTTAATTATATCCCCCCTTTCACGCCGTAAAGTTCCCTCTTGGTTAATTTAAACACCTCGAACATTTAGCGTAACTTAGGGGGAAACAGCTAAGGGAAAGACAATATACTAAATTAATAGAATGTTATTTATCAATGTATCGCATTTTATGACAGAACACACACTCGTACTTACACATTATTCTGACTCTACACAAACCAGTACCACTTAATACCTACTCAATTATCGTAATAGAAACCCGGAAGTGATGCTTGTATAAAGTATGCTTAACTTACGTTCATGCGTGTTCATGTGCGCGGCGAGAGCTATCTTCAGTTTGAAGGAACGCCCACAGTGATCGCATGTGTATTGCACGTTCGAATGCCTCTTCACATGACGCTGAAATTGTTTCAATGTCATTAGATAAAATGATACTTACAATTGTATCCATTAAAATTAGTGTTAAAATTGTATTCGTTACAATTGAATACAACTGTATTCATTACAATTGTATTCATCACAATAACTTACAATTGTATACATTGCAAAACCAATACCAATGTAACCAATCGCCTAGTAGATTATTACTGCCATTGTCGAGTAGGTAATAATATGACAAGTTTCTTGCGATCATTTCCATGAACGGGTTAATTTAAACACCTCGAACATTTAGCGTAACTTAGGGGGAAACAGCTAAGGGAAAGACAATATACTAAATTAATATAGTGTTATTTATCATACGCAAACAATGTATCGCATTTTATGACAGAACACACACTCGTACTTACACATTATTCTGACTCTACACAAACCAGTACCACTTAATACCTACTCAATTATCGTAATAGATACCCGGAAGTGATGCTTGTATAAAGTATGCTTAACTTACGTTCATGCGTGTTCATGTGCGCGGCGAGAGCTATCTTCAGTTTAAAGGAACGCCCACAGTGATCGCATGTGTATTGCACGTTCGAATGCCTCTTCACATGTCGCTGAAATCGTTTCAATGTCATTAAATAAAATGATGCTTACAATTGTATCCATTGTAATACCTTAAAATTGTATTCCTTACAATTGAATACAACTGTATTCGTTACAATTGTATTCATCACAATAACTTACAATTGTATACATTGCAAAACCAATAACAATGTAACCAATCGCCTAGTAGATTATTACTGCCATTGTCGAGTAGGTAATAATATTTACAAGAATAATATGACAAGTTTCTTGCGATCATTTCCATGAACTAACAAGTTCGAGAGAGTTTTTGTGGTAAGTCAAAATCCATGATCCGTGATATTATTTCCCACCTACTGCCCTTGTGCATAATAACCAAACTATATTATGTAACTCACCACAAATATTACAAAGTTATCCTTGAAATCACTTACATTTGTATAACATCATAACAACACTTGCAATTATAAATAACCACACTTACAAGACAATAACGTATAATTATACTAATTGTAACAACTTACAATTGTATACATTGTAATAACTTACAATTGTATACATTGTAATAACTTACACTTACAATTTATTCAATACAAACGGATTATTAACATCAATGTGACTCACTGTGGTATACTGTTAATTAAAAATAAAAATAATTGAAATTATTTTATTTTTATAAATTATTAGAATATTGACGTATTTTTAAAGTCAACCGTCATGCATACTAAGTCCCGTTACTGGCAAAAATCAAAAGATGTTAAATTGATACATGAGTATATTATATAAATTACCTAGCGGGCCCGGTGGACATTGTCCCGCCCTGATAATAAAAAAAACATTGATAAATTATATACCTAAACCTTCCTCATAAATCATTTTATCTACTGGCGAAAAAAAAACTGCATGTAAATCCGTTGAGTAGGTTTTGGGTTTATCGCGAACAGACCAGACACAATATATGGTTAGATACCATAGAAAAGCGGTTAAAATTAATAAATAAGCGATTCAAAATTATACAATTACCAATAAAGCAGAATTCGAAGTATATGCGGCGGGGCAAACATGACATTGGTGCGGTCGTTCGCCGCGATGCATACATTCGTGTGCAGTCAAATTACACTTTGTGATAAACGACGCCGAACATAATTTGCAATCGAATCTGTTCCTGCAAACGATCACTGTCATTTAAAACATAAGTTACACTAGAAAACCGTATTTTTCTTGTCAATTTCCTCTCATATATTTTTCCATGTCCATAAAATACATACATATTGTTAAGGTAATATACAACGAGGACGAAGTTCTATTTCAATATTTATTGCAAATTTATAGGTAATACCGACTTTTTTTAGTAATTTCTATTTTAATCCACTGTCTACAGCATTATACATCCGTATTTAATAATTTAGGTAAAGTATTTGAACTGGTACTCGTTCTGTATATTTTAAATAATTTTTAACCTCATTACGTGTACCATATCTTCTCTAATATCACATAATATATTCCAAAACCTAACTCAAGAATACACTTAATGTATATAAAAAAAGATGTAAAGTGTTCAGTAATATTCGACTGAAAAAGTATACAAACAGACAGACAAATCAAAAGGCATTATTAACCTTTTATCATGTATCAGAGGATTTTAGTGTATTACTATTCAAAACAGAATAATAAATAACGATCTTTATAGTATATCAGGTGAAAGGATAAGCCCTCGCAGTATTTTAGGATATGACACTTCATGGTCACATTTAACATATAAAATAAAAATATCAAAACAAATGCTCATAAACAACAAAGAGGACCTTAGTTAAAGTTTGTTCTAAAACTTTTAAAAGTATGGTAACGATACTTTTATACGTAAAAAAATCACGCCTAGGTTCAATGAACAATTTTAAAGGAGCGCTATTCAAGGTTAATCGTGACGTAACTGCTTATCATTGGAACGCCGCACGTGAGAACAAAGGGAAGCGGGGCGCGGCTCGTACTGCGCGGCATGGTGTGATTCATTCGTTTCCGTATTTATTACCCCAGTTCGTTTTTGCGTAAATCACCTAATGTTGAGTGTATATCACTTTTGCGTTTCTCGAGATAATCTGGTCAAATATTAAGCACCTATTTTTTTATTGATTTAGAACCAGAAACGACTATGATTGTCCTTTAAAAATATTGCCGGCGTCTGACCTAACACCCAGTTTAATTCTTCTGTCCATGTGTATATGACTGACTCTTTCTAAACAACTGGACAGGTTTTGATTTTTTGTGTGTGTTCAGTTGAATTCAAGAATAATTTAGATTAACAATTGGAACGCTGACGCTGACGGAATAGGTGACGCTGCAGTTTACTTTTAGAATATTTTTATTATCAAGAAAGGACAACGTCCAGAAGACCTATTCTAATTTCAATAATAAGGTTAGTCTGTAAAATTGGGACACAAACAATGGTGGATTTAAGTACTTAAGGTAAACTCACATTGATGTCTTTGGTGGAGCATTCTTCCTCAGATGAAGGTACGGCCTGCTGCGGCCTTTGCTTCCTATGCAGGTCGCTCTTGCTTGCAGAACTATCCTGGCATCTGGAGCTTTGCATCTCTTCTCATGCTTGTATAGATTTGTTGGACTACAAACGTTCCAGCTCATTTTATTTATATATTACTAGCTGACTTGGCCACGCGTTGCTGTGGCTCAGTTGAATTACAATTATGACAAAATATTTGGTTTTATGGGGTAATGAGTTTGCCTAAAAACTGTCGTTAACTTACTGTCGTTAACTTAACTGTTACCTAGTAAATAGATTAAAGAAACATGTGAACCATAAGATACACTGGAATTAAAAAAGAAATTTATAATGAAAACGTGGCGCCATCTATAATAGTCGGTCCTACAGTTTTCAGTCAACAAACTAATTTAAAGCGCCATCTGTTCGAGACCAATGAAACTTACAATTAATAACAATAATCAACATTTCAATTAATTTAATTTGTAAGTAAAAAAGATTGGGGCTTTTAATCCAAGTGCCAGAATCCGCATAAATTTTACTAATTAAAATTAGTATCATTATCAATTGACTGTGAAGAAAAACATTACATGATAAAATAAAGAACAGCATTTCTTGGGGTCTGAAGAATATCAACAAGTTGTGGGCTGGTGTGGTGATTATGCCCAACCTTTCCTTCAGGAACAAGGTCTAGGGCCCTGTAGTGATGCCTACAGGCTGATGTGATGATATATTCTGAGGCATTCTCAGATATCATGTTGTAGATTAAAAACAAGTAACAATTATAGGATTGCTTATAAACTAAACCACTATTTTTAGAATTTGGACACACAAATAGTGTCAGAGAAAGAATAAAGAAAGCCACTGCAAAACCATAGGCCTCTTCCTGACGGATGGTATGGGTACCACTACACCCCACAACATTTTAGCGATTTCAAACTTTGAGAAATCCACAGTTTTCAGTTTACCCACATATATTGGTACCACAAGAACATTTCTCAGGTTCAGGTTTCCTCCCGATGTTTTCCTTCACCGTCAGACCATAGTGTTACTAGATTAATGTAGTTAATGTATACAAATTTCGAGGTTAGGGTTCTAACCTGCGGACTTAGGGTTGATATTCCACAGGACAAAGGACTGGACCACCACAACAACAAAATTAAAAAAAATTACAATAATAACCTTCTAAAATCAACTCCACAAGCATAACACATAAGGTATCTAGGGCCGTGCATCTCCTGATAATGTCTCCTCAAAGCAGGTTCAGTATCGGCATAACTTTTACATAGAGTGCATCTGTAAATAGATAAACAATTGTGGTTTATAGTTTTAAAATTTTTTGCTCACGGTTTTTATTCCGTTTTATTCCAATTTGATTTACACTTAGAAAACATTAATGTTTTTGCATAAAAGTTTAACCTTATGTTCCATTCTATACCCACACAAAGTGTATGTAAATGTTCATTATTATCGGTTGAGCAGTTAAAGCATGAAAGCGTAAATAAATGACTTTCGCATTTAATAATATTAGTTATGATTAAAGAAAAATATAAAAAAAATTATACTTAATCTGGCCATAAATACCGTTACAATTAAAAATAAACATAAATATTACTTTTAAGTGTGGAATCTGTTATTTTTATATGATTATTCATTGAGTATTCTCATTTTGGCGCCAATACATTGTAAAATATTTTGCGACATTAAAATGGAGTGAGGTGATAAAGAGAACCGAATCCTGTGATTGCATTACACAAAGTAGGTATGGAGCCAAACGCAATATTTAAAACTCTCCATACGCTTGGTATTAGTAAAATATTTGTGTACCAAGCTATTAAAACATACAATAAGACCTCCTCTGCTTGTGACAAAAAAGATCTGGCCGTTCACGTATTGTTTGTACGAAAAAGGTGCTCAAAGCAGTAAGGGAAAGAATTCGAAGAAATCCTGTCCGAAAGCAAAAGATTTTATCTCGGGAGATGAACAAAGCACCTAGAACCATGTCGCGTATTTTAAAAGATGACTTAGGACTTGAAGCCTATAAGAGACGTACTGGTAATTTCTTAACAGCTAATATAAAAAAAGAATAGGGTGGTAAAATCGAAACAACTACTGAAGCGGTACGCAAAGGGATGTCACAGAAAAAACTTGTTTACGGATGAGAATTTTTTTACAATTGAGCAATATTTTAACAAACAAAATGATCGTATTTATGTTCAAAGCTCTAAGGACGCTTCCCAAGTAGTCGACAGAGTGTAACGTGGGCACTATACGACTTCATCAGAGCTGAAGACTGGCCGTTGTCTAGTCCCTTTCTTAATACGCTGTATTATGATTTATGGTCAGTTTTAGAGAGTACGGCTTGCTCTAAATGTCCTGATAATTTTGGAGTCCCTAAAACAATCCATACAATCGGCAGTGAAGAATTTTCCCATGGAAAGAGTATCTATTGATAACTGGCATCAACATATAAAGGACTATATTGCAGCTAATGGAGACCACTTCGAATAAGCTTTTTGTATTTTAAATTGTTTTATATTTCTGTATTAAGTTAACACACTGTAAAAGTAATAAATGGTATTTGCAATAGAAAATTTTTTTTTTCTTTGTTTCAGTATTTATGACAAGACTAGGTATAAAAAGAAATCTTATGCGCAAGGTATAATATATTTTAGCTTTCAATTTTTGTTCTTTGTTTCTTTCCTCTGTATATAAAATACATCACTATATATTATAAAACAAAGTCCTCCACCTTGTCCGTCTGACTGTCTATTCGCAATAAGCTCATAAGCTATTGAACGGATTTTCATGCAGTTTTTATTAACATGTAGAGTGATTCACGAGGAAGGAATATAATTTAATTTTTTTTTGTTAATATTGAAATATAAAAAATATTTTTTGGAAGTATTGAAAGAAATTAAGCGGCCTTGGGAGTGGGTCTGGGAGCGTTAATCGAAAATGTTGCCCAATCCCTTTGAGATATAACAAAACAATGGAGGTAATAAAGGATGCATACAAAGTCGCAAAAATTAGTTAGTTGTCAACATAATAAGCAATACAGAGGAAGTTGCTAGTATCAGCTAGTATAAAAAACATGCAGACTCACTACATAAAACCTTACATTTATAAATACAATGTATTTAAAAATATTCTCTTACTCAAAAACCAAATCCATTTGATCGCAATAGCCATTTGGAGGTGCTGGTGGCTTCACATTCTTCATTATCATAGCCAAAGTGCTAACTAACAGTGTGCTATCTCTCCTTAACTCGGGGTATTCCTCTTTCAAATCTGCAACAAAGGATTTCCATTCTCCAGGTTTTAACATTGACCTACGTACTTCCCTTGGCTTATTTTTATTTTTCTGTGTCAGTTGTAAATATTTCTTATTCAGCATTGGAATATCTTCTTTTGTGTCTATATTTGAGTTTTCCTACAAAAATTAAATTTAATTCAGAAAAATATCAAATGTTATGCAAAAGTCGTATGGGAGTATGGCAATAATTCTAAAGTCTAAAGTTCATATATAACATTACCAAATATTATATTTAATTATGTATATTAATGGTTGTATAGTTGTATAGGTCAATATTTAGCCATAAATTTTTATATGTAGTTTCAATAGTCCTGAAGCTTTTTGGCTAAAATGTGGACATCAGTAATGATTGCATATAATTGTTATTTAAATAAGAAACTATTTAGATTATTTTTATTGGTAACAGTAAAGCTCATAAACAGCTACCTACCTACTAACATAAAAAGAAAATTGGTTAATGAACAGTGTAGAAAAATGACTAAATTGTTTTATTTTCACATATTTACATACAGGAATGTTGATCTAGTGGTTGATATTCCAATATTATTCAATAATTTTTTAAGGTCCAACATTAGAGAAATGGTAAACTTTTTCCATTTTTTTTTTTATTGAGACCTCTATAGTTTTGTATAAAGCCAAAACAAAAACAAATCAATTGAGTGAAAGAGGTTAAAGATGTTCTTAACTACTTGTTGCAGCCTAATTATATATAATAGATAGTTAATTTTTGATTGAAGAAGGCGTTACTTTGTAGAAATCCATCCTTAAATATTATAGTGTACTCTACTTTGCACTTCTGCCTTCTTTTTTAGTCAAAAGAAGGCAAACAAACAGTTGGGTCACCTGATGTTAAGTGATCACCACCGTCCATAGACACTAGCAATACCAGGGGAGTCGCAAGTGCGTTGCCAGCCTGTGTATGGGGGAGGGATAGGAAAGGGAAAGGAGGTGGGCCTTTGGCGCTCTCACTGACCGAACGAAACACAATAATGCAAGCACTGTTACTTCACTTTGGTTTTTTGTGAGAGGGTGGCACTACCCCGGACGAGCCGACCCATTCATGCTGAATCCAGTAATAACTCAATTATGGCTCTACCACCTTCAAAATTGAAATAGCCTGGAATTGATCGACTACAACTACGTCTAACTGGAACAAAAAGAGTGAGCTACTTGCATCAGAAGAGTCAACATCGATCTGAAGATGAAGGAGGAGAAGGATCAAGGAGTGAAACACCTGTAATCCTTGTTGTGATTACACGTCAATCCAAAACATATTTTAATAAATTTATTCATATTAATTATAAATTGTATAATTAATATATACATATATATATTTGGATTAATTGATT
This sequence comes from Antheraea pernyi, assembly GCA_015888305.1. Classification (NCBI taxonomy): domain Eukaryota; kingdom Metazoa; phylum Arthropoda; class Insecta; order Lepidoptera; family Saturniidae; genus Antheraea; species Antheraea pernyi. The sequence continues at coordinate 56,301 of MU160340.1, read as the reverse complement.
CTCTTTTTGTTGCAGTTAGACATAGTGGTGGTCAATCAATTCCAGGCAGAAGTGCAAAGTGGTGTCCACTAGATGGTTAATTGTTGATCATGAATGAAATAATATTTCATTTTTCTATGTCATAGGTGGCAAACGAACAGGTGGGTCACCTGATGTTAAGCGGCCACCACCGTCCATGGACACTGACAACACCAGAGGAGTCGTAAGTGCGTTACCACCCTTGGGGGGAAGGGTTAGGGGAGGAAGAGGGAAAGGAGAGAGGAGAGGGGACGGGAGGTGGGCCTCCGGCGCTTTCACTGACCGAACGAAACGCAACAATGCAAGCACTGTTACTTCACGTTGGTTTTCTATGAGAGGCTGGTACTACCCTGAACGAGCCGACCCATTCATGCTGAAACCAGTAATAATTTCAGAGTGGCTCTACCACCATTAAAAACCAAAATATATATATTATACACAAAATCTTTAATGAACAACATATATATACAAATTTAAAATCAAAAAGTAAAATAACATGCATCCAAGTCACAAGATGTTTTGATAAAGCTGATCAGGAAAGTTGGTTATCAAAATTACATGTTATATAAAGAAATATAAACAATGGTTTGTTTTTTATTACCCAATTAGTTAACAAATATTTTTGATATATTTTGCAAAATTTCCAAATTATTAGCATGCTGACACTGTGCTGTTGTACAGTGAATCCCTCATAAACAAATAAAACTAGTATCAAGGAGTGAGAATAAAAACATATTCAGTTTATTAATTCTGAATACCTTAACAAGTAACTTGGATCTAAATGTTTACTGAACACTGTTTTATACACAATTCTGGGTGTTATCTTGCGTGTTTCAAATGGTATAAGTTAAACTACATCTATACTAGTATTATAAAGAGGTAAAGTTTGTGGCGTTGTAAGGGGTAATCTCAGGAACTACTGGTCCGATTTTGAAAATTCTTTTACCAATATAAAGCCACGTTATTTATGAGTGTCACAGGCTACATATCATTATGCTAAGACCAATAGGAGCGGAGCAACAATGAAAAATGTTTTAAAATCGGGGTAGTTTTTCATTTTGAGAGCTTCCGCTGCGTCTTAGCCCAAAATAACTATTCAACACGTACGAAGTTCAGGCAGAAGCTATTAACTAATTATATTATCTATACTAATATTATATGGAGGTAAAGTTTGTGAGGTTGTAGGGTGTAATATCTGGGGAGTCGGAGAAAAATGGTCGAACGAATACGTTTCTTACGAACGCTGCCTTAATTATGAGATGTTCTAGAGAAAAGTTGTAGCTTGACAATGCCTATTATCGCTTAACGAAGTGGGCACGGGTCGGCTAGTAATAATTAAAGGTCTTATACCCTAAATCACAACACAACCAACTTGCTTTATTCAGTTGTAATACAATCACCAATCTGTTCAAGCATGACTGAAGGATTGACACCCCAATTATTACAACCTCATTATTTTTATGTTGCTAAATATTTCATTATAATATATATCAACCAAAAATACACTACATAGTAAGAGAAAACTGACTTAGAAATCGTCTCTACAACAAAGAATGATATGATGTGAAATAGAATAAACTTCTCAAGTACCTACCTGAAACTTAATTTCATCCTCCAGATATTCATAATCGTTACACATAGATTGAAACTCTGTGTCAATAAATTGTCCGTGTTTCTCAACAGTTTCAAATATATCTTGTACAGGTGGTAATTCCGTCTCGTCAAATTGTTCCTGTTTGGTAATTATTGGTTGTGGAAAGTTGACATCTTCTCCATTCTCATTCTCAACAATAACCAAAAACAGATCGTCATCTTCCTCCATATTTATTTATATTATAAGGCTAAATCTACAACAAAATAACATTTTTCATTCATTTATATTCGCAAATAAACATTATATTTTTTTAATTCTGATAGTCTTGACAGAAGACGAATTTTGATATCCCCGCCAAAGAAAATGAAGTAGACACGTGAATGGTCAACACATTTTTTTACAACAAAATGCAATGGTCCTTAGCTAAAAAGACATTAAGAAGAAAACGATAAACTAAACGTTAACTGATTAATTCTTAATCAAATAATTTCTCAAACCGTACAAAATATTGATATGACGAACTTTGTACACAAGAATACTTATACAGTAATATAATAAACAAAAAATTACAACTGTTGAAATTATATTTCCAATTCCCACAGATAATAGAGATTACATCAGACACTTACTTCACTTGCTCACCAATCCACAAAATAAATTCCTTCGCCTCTTGTTTTATTAAGTAAAGTTGTTGTGTCCATGTAAGCAATTTTGCCAATGTCAGCTGTAACAAGCTTACATTTTAACCCGAGACAAATAAAAATTTAACACCGTTGTTGTACCACAACAAAATAGTCGCCAAAAATAATAATATTGTGTCATGGGATTTTTATGGTAAGTATAAAATAAGATATTAAACATCCAAATATAAAACATACTTTGTAGTACATAAACATGGCCATAAAATTAATTACAATTTTACAATATTATGATAAATGAAGACATTAAATATTTTAATAACGGTATAATAACATGTAAGTAGTATTAGTAGGGCAGAATATATTGCTACGAAGAAAATTTACAGAAAACCGTATGGTTTGCAGCAACTGAAAAATCACGGAAGACAAAGAACCTATGATTTTGGCTATTTTCCTAAAGACGTACTTAATGGTATTTTAACGTCACGAGAGATGTGCTAGTTTTACGTAATCTAAATAAATCGTGTCACAATAGTTTATTGAGTAATTATAGAGTGGAATAGAATTAAGAATGTATTAAATGTGTTATATGGGAGCGTATCATCTATTTATTTACTTTATACGTATCATGTTAGAAATATTTAAAAAATGAAATGAATTTAGGATCAATGGAGAGTTGTAAAGTAATAACAGTATCAATTCGAAAAAAAAAATTTTTTAATTGGTGGTTCCTTGTTATTCAAGTAATAATTTTTACGCTACTCGGAGTTGGGTAAACCGTACATTAGTATTATCGGTATAGACTGAAAATAAAATACACTACGTTTCGATCACCAAACATTACAATAAAAGACTTAAGGTTCTGATTTCAGTTAATTTAACAGTTATCGAGACACCGACCTTTTGGACGGTGTCTGAAATGCCGTTCTTTACGTAAATTAGATATTTTAAATAACTCTAAATGAAAATCTTTCAACGACAAAATATGTACAGTCAATGACATATTTGCATAGAGAGCGAACTATCGCATCCAAACGCCAAACTAAAGGTTTCGCGGTAAGCCTGTAAATGGAAAGAGGTTCTGTGATTCTGATAGCTGATACATACGAATAGTTCCACTGTAAGAGTAATTCCCAAAAGGGTGCAAAAGTCTGCAATATTTTTTTTGTCAAAAATAATAACAGTACAGTAATAACTTTTGATTAACAATAACTAGATAAAAGGTTACGTACAAAATCGAAGCTAAAAACTATCCGCGTAAATATATACTTATGTGTAGCTATTTGTTTACTAAGAAAAGGGAGAAAAAAGTTTTAAAACAGTTTTAAGTTCAACCTAATTACAACCGTAACACCTAGTAATAAAGTCACAAATGTTTAAAATATTATGTAATACTTACGATAAAACGAGCATAGCAATAAATTACTCCCCTCACAAATGAAAAGACATCATAAACAACATTTAGTGTGAATTCAACCTTAACTCGTAATGAATAAATTACGTTTTCCCGTTATTGTGCGTGGCGAGGCCAAAGAAGTTTAAAATCGTTAATTTTGTTCAAGATTTGATATTATTTGTTAGTTTAAAGTTTAAAATATAACTTATTCAACATGTATTTAGCGAAAGTAAGATACTCCGACCATTAAATTGCTTTTTCGGGTATTATTTTTGCATCTTTTGAATACACTGCGGCATGTGAAACGGGCTTACATTGTCTGTGTTTCAAACAAACTTAACAAAATAAAGGGCACACATTTCAAGTGGACTCTTATTTACCGAGACGTATTTTTCGTGCCGGCCCTTTATCTAGTTATTGTTGATCGAAGGTAATAACACATCTAAATTAATGATTTAAAAAATGGCTTGCTTCCGCTGATGTAATTAAAGTTAAGAAAAAAAACAATGTTGGGTACATATATCTTATATCAAGGATATTAAACAGGAAACAGTTTTCTAAAATATTTGTTATCTTAATCTTAATTACCCCACAATTCTCTTCAAATATTGTGAAATGAATTTAAAATATAACGATACGTGACTTGGCCTGGTTGCTCTATAATATGCAAGTCGAAAAACTGGTGCCAGTGTTTGTTTTGTCTACCTTTGAACTTTTTGTCTGTGCTTTAGACACAATTTTGACAGTTTTGTCATAGTGGATCATTGTTCAAACTCGTTTGTTGTGTTATAGGTACCTATCATTTTCATTGTTTATCGTTTTCATTTGGCGGGTTGTTAATTTTCAATTTACCAAAGATGTGCCAGTGATTATCGTAATAATCAACTAAAAATTGCATCTAATCTTCTTGTGATATGTTAAAAACTTTGTCATGTGTAACAAAAACACTGACATGGATTCGTCTGCATCGAATAATTCTTACATACCATTCGTATCTAATAATACAAAAGTTCAAACCCTTGAATCGACGTTACATAAAAGTTTGGATTATTTCAAAGGTACCTTATCTTACCTATTTATTTTCATTTCGTTAAAAACCTAAGTTATCTAAATATTAGTGACGTAAAAGTAATCATATATAAAACAAAAGTTTCGTCTCGGTTTTTGTTAAGTTTGGTTAGACTTGCAATAAAATTAATTTGAGCCAGCCGCATCAGCGTTTGGCGAGCACTGTGGGTTAATACGTACCTAAATTTTTAAAAAGATGAATCTTTTTTAAGATCACACGTTTCTACTTTTATATTATTTTAGCAGGCAATAAGTGCCAAGGTATTAGGAAAATCTTTGTCACAATGTTATGCTTCAAAGCTCTGACTATTGTAGTATTTGAAATTACATTAATGTATATGGTGTCTCTTATCTCACACATAGAACTTAAAGAATGATAACCAAAACATTTCTTTCAGACCTCCTTTTTGATTTTCAAGAGCTGTATATTGAATCTGAAAATTACAAATCGAAATTTGTGGCACAGAAAGAACTATGTGAAAGGTATTTAAATTATTTTTTAATAATTTAAATTTCAACTATAAGATCTAATTGCTTAAATACTATCAAAATTCATTATTTTAAAAAATTGGCTGCCAAAAAGTTGTTTAAGGGGGAACGAAAAATTTCATTTATTAAAAGACTTTTTCTTATTTAATACAAAAGATATATAAAAAAATTCTTTTCAGAAGCAATTGTTGTAGTACTGAGATGTTGAAAAATGTCATTGCATCTAAAAATAATATTATACAGTCACTTGGTGAGTGGTTTTCTTAAGCAAATAATTTTTGACTTGCAGTGGTTTAAGTAGCACCTAAGAGGTGACTGGTGTGGATTCAAGGTTCACAGAGGATTCTGGACCTATTTTGTAACTGTTGTATTTTTTTTTGTTCAAACTGACTACGCTTTTGACCATGCAAGGTCTTAACAGCTTCACCGGACTACAGTAACTGTTGTATGTTTGTAAAATACTCTATGATAGTGATCTATAGTGCAAGAGTTATATATTTATAAAAAAAGAAAATTACTTTATGTTTGAAACCCTTTACCAGGAAAATTAAATTTTGAAAATTTATTTTGAACAATATATTCATTTTAGTAAAATCACACATAAAATCACTATAAAATCCCATATATTTTAATATCACTACATATTATAAAGTCCTCTGTCATGCCTGTCTGTCTGTTCGCAATAAACTATTGAACAGATTTTCCTGCAGTTTTCACTAATAGATGAAGTGATTCATGAGGAAGGTTGAGGTATATAGTTTGTCAAGGTTCTTTTTATTATCAGGGCTGAATAAGATCAGCCGGGACCACTAGTGTACTACATTTAAAAAAGTAAAATACTATAGCTATGCATTATAATTTCGATTTATAATGATATATTTTTAAGACCAACTTATATATACTTTACGATAGTAAGTAGTATCGGATACGATATTTATAAATATGATATTATACGATAATTATAATATTTATAAAAATATATATAAAAATGAATGTTCATATAACTGAGACCAATCAACTCCAAATTTTGTTTGATTATAATGAAGGTTGACTCATCTAAGTATTGTTTCATGGACAACATTCTTAAGCTATCTATTTTACTATAATTTTCCACAAGGTGGTACTGTATACTTATTATAGTATATATTTACAGTATAATAGAATGGAAACATAGTCCCACACTGTTGTTAGTTGTATAAATGCAAAGGAACATTTATGAAATTGTTGAAATAATATAAGAAATGTGAACTCCTGAATCCTTAACTTAATATCTGAAATTAATAAATAATAATTAAACTTCTAGCATCAATACTGACTAGATTAAATGAAACTAAAAACTTCAGCTTGATAGATGAGGCATTTAGAATCATTTGCGGAGAGTCAGAATCCAACCAAGAAGATAATAAAATTATGAAAATCACTCCAAAAGAAATCTCAGAAGAAAGTAAAAATTCTATAGTAGAAGATGTATCATTCAAAGAAGAATCCTTGAATGAAATAGAGGGCACACCGACTGGTAGAACTAGTCCAATAATTCTTTCGAAAAAGTTAAGAAATAATACAAAAACATTAGGGAAATCCTCTGATTATAGAGAAAAAACAAAGTGTCCTGATAATTGGTAAGTGAGAAATATGTTGAGTCTTCCTCTTTAAGTTGAAACAATTGTAGTTCATATATTCAAGGATGCAATTTAAAGGGTAGGTGAGTAACGAGTGAGTACTCTGCTTATTACACTACTCTCTCATTCGGGCCCCAACTAAATTGTGACAGATTTGCATATATGATACCATCTGCTGAGCATTGGCTGAGAATGCATATACATATCTAAATTTTAAGATACACTTCTTATGGGAGGTGATTGAAATCCAAATTGGTAACATTTTTGTGTGACAAAAAGTGGTGGGGGTAAACACCAGAGTATTTAAAACACATCGTTTTTTTTATTCAAAATAAATCCCCTTTAATGCATAGGAATATAATGACTATTAATTACCCCATATTTAAATTTTCCAGTACTCTTCTTTTAGGGGTAAAGAAACTAAACTTTCTTGCGAAACAGTTGTTAGTCCACTTCTAATAAACTTACTTTTAAAATAAACACTCATGTTCTAGGTTTTTTTCAAATTATTATTTTAACAACTATGATTCTAATTATTCCAAAGGTCAACATCAGAGAATAAATCGATAAAACTATTGTATCTGACACCAACACATTCCAAACCAAGAGGCAAGTTAAGGCAATCTCGATTAACATATATAAAACAGAAACAAACTAATGTGGTCGACCTCACTCATTCCCCTGAACTGCCTAGTGGAACACATTGTTCGAAAAGTGACAGTGGAGGATTACAGGTACACTTTCATTTTATATGCACATGTGTTTTATGAAATATTTAACTAATACAAAATCCTAGGATGATTTTCCCCTGAAAAGGCTGAGTAGAACTTTATAGATATCAATAGCAATTAAGAATAAGTCTTTTTTTAAGTTTTTAAGTAAACTTTGAGTTACACTTAATAAAAGGTACTCAGTTTGAGTAGCTTTGATGAGAGCTCTATAAATACGTCGGTAGACCATTATGTCATCATTGAATGAATATGTCCGTAAATTTTAAAACAAGGCCGTCATGACCTTCGACCGCTCTCATCTATTTCTATGCCTGAAGAGCAAGATATCCATGTGTTAACTAACAGAATCGTTTCTTTTACGACGTCTTGTAAGCCTAATAATCACTCGGTAAAATCTAATAACTAATCTAATCAAATCCTTCGCTATTAGTTATTTTTGATTAAGCACCAAATCGTGCCCTTTAATGGTAACCAAGGCTAATAATTCATCCGACCCATTCGATACGAGAATTATAAGACTTACGAAACGCCTTTATCGATTCCTCCAATGAAATAATGGTAACTAACTAGTCGTATCCTTAACCCGGGTCCCTTTATCATCAGCATGTCCGCGTAACCACCTGTCACGGCGGTTAATTTCGTTCCCGCACACCTTCGACCGAATCGATTCGATCCGAATTAGCACATTTCCCATGCGTGTTAACGGCCCAAACCGAGGGTGATAGCTAGCCTGGTGGGCTTAGAAAAAGCCCTACCACCATGCTGTGATTTCATCAGAATGTTATCCTTGACCGAAATCTCCGGCTCAGTCCCAAGGGTTCGAACCTACGTCAATCGCCGCGGTGTCCGAACACGCTATCAACTGAACTATAATTGCTTACTACTCCTGCTTTAGTAGCATTCCTCGTGTGTCTCCAAACATGACGAAGCTGTAGAGGTCCTTCAGGCCGCCTGTAATCAGTTTACAGATAAAATCTCGTTCTATATTCGTAGTATTGGCATATTTAATATCGTTCCTTATTTGAAGTGGTCATTGGCAATAAACTGTTAGATATTGTTTCTAAACGCGTAAAAGTTCTTCTGTTAATTTTATATTACAGTACTTGTCAATCTTTCTGACTGCTCTAAATATAGCCGTAAGTGCGGGTTTACGCGTAATATAGTCAAGAGCTAAATAGAAAACAAATTAAAATTATTATTTATTTATTTATACATTATGCCTTAAATACGCAATGGCGGACTTAATGCCGAAGGCATTCTCTACCAGTCAACCATTAGGTGATGCAGAGATAAATGTTGGTAGGTTTAAAAGGAGAAGTTTTTATGAAATTATTGTGATATATTTTTTTTCGAAGTGACTGTTTTATTGACCTAGCAAGGTCTTAACAGCTTCACCGGACTACCAACTTGTGATAAACAAAATTAAGTCCTTATGGGTTAAAAGAGATATTGTTTTCCACTCATACAAAACAACTGCTGCCAGTATTTTAATTCATCTGATATGTATTTTTATTATTTTATAAACAGAAGTACTTTATTTTATTCCTTTTGTATCTAAAGTATGTGATTATGTATATAGTCTAAGATTTGTCCCAGACATAAGGTAATTTTGGTCCAATCATAACCACTGAGTTGCTCAAAATGTCTTGTAATCTTCAAATGAGTTTGAGCATTTATTGAAGGACTTGTATTGAATTAATAGCTTGCTATTGAGGCATTCTGTAATGGTTCACTCATAACTGGTTTATTAGCACCCTCTACTCTAATACTTTTTATTTAGAACTCTGGCAAGAAAATTAGGAGTGCATACCCTATGTAGACTATTACAGACTATATGTACATTATCTATAGCTTAGATTGTGCTCTCACTTCAAGCCTGAGACAGTGGCCATATCAAGCATAAGTCTTAGATAGTCTGCTGCAATAATTACACAACAAAAGGTTTTATTATATAGGCTTATACACAAATAAAACAATAGATTGTTCTTGTACCTGTTTATTGAATTTATCAAAACAACCTGATTTCATATCAGAAATATTATGATAAAATTGGTTTCATTATGTGTAATTATATTCTCTGTTTACAAATTATGCTTTGGTTCTTGTGTATTAATAATAATGTAAGCTTTTTAATAATGACACATGGAACCTGAAAAAAGGTTTCACTTTTATTATTATTATTTTTTTCGAACTGACTACACTATTGACTAAGCAAGGTCTTAACAGCTTCACCGGACTACAGACAACCGGACTTTTATTATATTTTATTTCACTATTATTATTTATGGTTACACTACATTTTTTCCACATTATTCCAATATTTTATTCCTAAAGGTTGACTTATTTTAAACTAGCTGTACCCGCATCTCTGTTCTTGTGGAACCTAATGTAAAGAATTAGTGACTATTAAAATCATCTGTATGTATTAAGTCCATTTACTTATCTATTTTTCTCTTTAAGTCGCATCCTCTTTAAAATTACAAAAACTTTTGATAGAGTGAACCGATTTTATTGAAACCAAGACTAAATGTTACTTGAGGATATGCTTTATGATTTTGTGGTGTGTGAGGTTTTATCGTGAATGTAGTACTTTAGCAGTGATGTGTGTTTAAACAAACAGATAGATAGACAGACGTTTCTAAAAAATATTAAAATGTTTTTTATTACTTATTCCAAGATGCAACAATTTATTTTACGAAAAAGTACAGACATCTTAGATTTACGTTCTTATTATATGTATAAATAAGTGTTTTAACAGCATAAAGTACAGTCCACTTAAAAAAAAAACTTTCAATACACAAACTTATTTAATAGTAATGTTGGGATCATTAATTTAACATCATTTTTGCGGATATCTATTATTTAGTATATATCATAAGTATATTCACAAATAATTGCTTGATTATTTAAATGTGGCATAATAAAAATGAGTCCTACATATCATGGATACTGGCATCTATCCCTTTACATCCTTCATCATATTAATTGACAATTTTACCCTCACCCTTCTAA
>MU160340.1:0-15389 GCA_015888305.1 Antheraea pernyi | reverse complement strand
ATTTACACGACGAAAAATTCGTTTGTCTGTATGAGATGAAACATGTACTACCTACCAGGAGCATTAATATTTTCAGTGATTTATCTACAACTAACTTTGTCCGCGGTTCCGTACACGTTTTTATGAATAAATATTTTCCGATTATCGTTTTATTTTAGTATATTACAATAAGAGAGTATATTTCATGATTTGTAAAAGTATTACTGATAATTTTTATAGATTATGAATATTGAAATGATAAGTATATCTCGAGTACAGCATTTTATAAAAAAATGTCATACTGTTTCTGAGTTAATTCCGGACATTAAAAAAATTTTTACTGTTGCATTCGTTATCAGTTTTCTTTATCTCTAGATATTTAAAGATTCAGTGTCATGATGTTTGTCCTCGATTAACTCAACCGATCTTTGTGCAAGTTTGCATTTATGAATAATTTGATCCAATTCGAGAGATAGGATAATTTATATTTTGATAAATGGCCTAAATATTTTATATATATATATATTGTTGATTATTGACAATGACAATAACAGATTGACAATGTTGATTATTGTTATTAATTGTAAGTTTCAACAGTCTCGAATAGATGGCGCTTTAAATTACTTTGTTGACAGAAAACTATAGCACCGTCTATCATAGATATTTCGACTCCAGTTTATTTTATGGTACACGTGTTCTTATTTGAATTCAAGATATTGTAGTAGCTCTGAGCCACAACGTGTGGGCGGGTCAGTTATTAATAAAAATGTATTAAAAAATTTGGATAAATTTCAATGTACAGACAAAATTACAAGTATATTAATAGATGTATAATCCTTTTTTTTATTTCGAAACTGTGGTATTTAGGAATGGAATCGAAAACGATCGAATTCTACTTAGGGTTGACACTTGCAGAATTAATAACCGATGCAACACAAAGTAAAAGTCACATGGGATTTCAAAAGGTCGACCGAAATATATTTATAACAGCTCGATATAGAAAGTTCTCGATGCGCATCGCTATCCGTATATAGTTACTTAACTGTACATTATAATGTTGCAAAATTTAATATCGAAACATTTAAATGTAACACCCACATTAAATCGGTATGTCCGAAACATTAATAATCTATCTACATCCGTGACCTAAAAACATGCGCCAAGTGCTGCTACACTACGTATTATGTAAGTAGAGTTTTAGCCATTTTTGATCGCCCCCCTTCTGCCCGCTTGTCAGCAAAACTAAGCAAAGTTCTTACCCCTTGTTTCGCTATTACTGTAATAAATTGTACCAAACCTCTTGCAAGTTTCTATGTGAGTTAAAAAAATAAATATTGCTGAAATAATTGCCGTTCAGATGACCCTGTCTTTCGTTTCATCCTAGTATGTTTAGTTTAACTTTTAGAGATACTTGGTTTTTATCATTACATAGTATAAAACAAAGTCCCCTACCGCGTCTGTCTGTCTGTCTGTCTGTTCGCGATAAACTCAAAAACTACTGAACGGATTTTTATACGGTTTTCACTGGTGGATAGAGTGATTGACGAGGAACGTTTTAGTAATAATAATTTGTCAAGGATTTTTCCATAATCAGGACGGAACAAAGTCTGCCGGGCCTGCTAGTTTAAAAATAAAATACAGTGTAAACTCTTTCTAACCTCTTTCGTTATAACGAAAAACTCTTTATAACGGTGAAATTAGTTCGATTTAGTTGGTTTGCCACAAAATCATTATTTATTCTCTTCCCTCTCGTATAACGAAATCTCCATTTATATAAAGTTATTAGAATTTTAAGAAATTACGATTTATGTAAACATTACAAAGTACTAAAGAAATTTTGTGAGCAAAATATATATTTTCTTTTCATTATGCTTATATGTATTCTTCTGTACATAAAATATATTTTAAACAAGGCAAACGAATTTGCGACTCTCGGCTAAGCTTCAATATTTTATGTAGACTTTTTCCCCTGAGTTCATTCCTCATCAACTCTTTATGTCTCAAAATTGTATCTTTTGAGAAACTCGAGTGCTCAGGATATCTATTGATAGAAAGTCGGTTTTATCGATGCATCAGACTGGCGGGTTTCGCATCCAAGGGGACATTAATAAATGCATTTGCTGCCAACTCGTCAGACGACATCCGTAACGGAACGAAATAATGCGACATGCCCATACCGGCCGGGCGACTGGATTCAATGGACGGAATTAAATTTTATATTGAGCATTATACCAGAACTAGCGGACGGTTTTATTGTAACATGCTTTTGTGCGATATAAGGAAAGGGGTTTTGAAACTATATAGGAGACATGTTAATAGACATTTTTGAATCATTGTTATTTCCCTATCATAAAAAGTAACTATCCCTTTTTAACTTAAGTAGATTAAGCGGTATGTGGCCGGTCGGCTCCTGAATGCTGCAATCAGTTCCTGTCTTGAATGCCTGAGCCGAAGATATAAAGTTAGTCCGGTGAAGCTGCAGAGGCCTCCAAAAAGGCCAACAGCGTAGTCAGTGCGAGAACAAAGATATAAAAAGCCAAATAAAAAGAGTAAGAAAAATATTATCTGCTCTTAAATAAATAAAAAAAAAAGTTTTTTCTTTCTTTCTCTTTATTCCTATATTCTCTGGTTGCTTGTTTTTTTTTTCACAATAATAACGTATGTTCACTGTAATTTTTAGTCGACTATTAAGATTTAGATTAGCCAGGCGTTTCATTCTTGTTCCCGACGTGCCAACTCGAATGCCTACTGTATAATACTAACTTTAACCCTCGATTTCTATCATGTTATCTTCGACACGAAATAATCCGCATATATAAACTGTTTGTACTAATTCAGAAACCTTAGGGGTGTGCGTACAATAACTCATCTAAGTTGTACCACAGTTCAATGAATATTGTACAAAGAACACGCATAAAGAACAAAAAAACATTAATTTTTCAAATCTACTTTCTAAAAATCGACCCCTACGTTTTTCGTTGATGAGTAACGTGGGGTGACTATGGGAAGTAGTTTCTAGAACATAGGTATTTGTCACATCATCTTTATAGCGGAGTCCTATTCGGGTGAAGCTATGATGTTCTATGACTATGTAATGGTATCAGCCACTCTCCTGTTGACTTAGAAAGAATGAAGTAAAGTGAGGATGTTCTTTGGAATAAAAATAAAATAAATTAAGAAAACAAAAGACCTCAACACTTCTAGTTTCAAACCCACTACACTTACCGCGGCCACAAGTAAGTTAAGTCCGCTTAACCACTACGCCATCCATATACAGCAACTTTTAATTAATTAGACGAGATTAGTAATAATACGATTAATTACGGACTTTATACTTATGTCGAAGGAGGTAATTAGATTATTTGTTAAATATCTTGTTATAGGATTTACCTTACAGTATCTGATAACTGATTATTGTGTTGTCAACTATTAAATAATGTTTACTTGTAACATATTACTCATTCTGAGTCATTCTCCGTCTCTATGAATGTCAATGTTTTGTGAATCATTTTCTAATATGTAAAGAATCTACTAATAAGACGTTGGAATAATAATTCTTGATGCTGAGTATAATATTGTACTTTGTTTCCAAAATACAATCTATACAAATATATAAGACTGAAATGTCTGTTTGTAATTACATATTTTACAGTTTACACTACACATAAATAAACGCCTGATCTCAGAAACCATTGGACCAATTTTCACTGGTCTTTCAATGACATATAGCTGATGTTATAAGGAGTAGCTTAGGTTACTTTTATTTTAATAAATAAGGGTTCCGCGCAATTATAATAAAATTATCAAGCAGTGTCTCCTCAGTACAACGCTCGCAAGGCGCGGCGGCACGTTTATAATGAGCGATTTTTTTTAAAATTTCAGACGGACAATGTCGCGGATAACAGTTAATTATGAATATGTCTTTCTACTGCATACTAGAACAAAATCGCGGTACGACTCAAAATTTTTAAGAGGGCTAAATAGTTACAGAGTTTGATACCATTTTAAGGAAAACCTTGAATATGTAACATATATGTAACATTGATTTAGAAATAATAGAATGTCTTCTAAATCATGTAAAGTTTTCCATGTGTAAAATCCACATAGCAAAGGCATGTTTTTCATTAATCCTTATATACATTTAATTTTTTCACCGCAATTTTTTTTTTTAAATAAAACAATTGTGTTTTCCGTTATTGTTTACTTACCTATATGAGATATAAATAACATCTATTGTTTACATACATTTCCTAACTAGATAAATAGTAGGTAACTAAATAATATAGTGTGTCCTCTTTATTCATTTATGATTCTCTAGACTCAAAAGAAATAATTAATATTTAATTGGTTCTTTTTTCCTTTATTTTTATTTCAATATTACCGGATACTTCTTGATTTGTGCGCTGCTTATTTAACTATAGTATGTTGATTTTTTAAATTATATTAGCTCGCTTGTGTATAAAGTAGAAAATGTAATTGTATTTAATTTATTAATAAGAATACAAAAATTATACACAATCCTCTACGCGTCTATGTTAAAACACAGTTTCAATGACCGTCGGGTGATTACATTTGAAAGGGAATGTGCGAACGCCGGGAACAAAACAAAAGGGTTCATAGCCCGTTTTACTATCGAAAGTTATTAACTCCGGGTCGCACATTGTAGCTTTTGGGACCGGTCATTGCACTTAGGTTTCTTGGTTGTTTATTAGTATTTGTTTTAATATTATTATTTTATATGTTAAATGTGAACATGATGTGTCATGTCATAGAAAACTGCGAGTGTTTAAACAGTCACCTGGTATATAAATCATATTGTATATCTGTCAATAAATATTTGTCTCCTATGAGGATATATAAGCACATTGTTGTAATTTCCATTAAGAGGTAGATAATTTTATAGATATATGAATGTAATATGTATGTAAAGAAAAGAAATTTATTGGAAAATGTATAGATAGCCCTTTAATAAAAAATCCTAATTAGAAACATTGTGCTCGTTTAATATATAATTAATGATATAGCAATATATTGCATATGTATAAATATATATTGTAATAGTATTTTTTATATATATAGTATGTTTATAAACATCATGTCAAGAGTTAGTATTTAGGATCTAAATACTCTCCAACCATAGAATAATGAAGGAGCAGAAGTGTCAATATCTAATTTTTTTTTAATATTTAAGAATTTATTGATGTATTATGCTCTAAACTAACTTTATTGTGACGTTGTTAAGTAATTCTTGAATTCATTCTCAATAAAAATAATGTCAACACCTTTTTCAATAAGAGATTGCCACTTCAGTTTCTATATAACTCTATTGTAATTGGTCATCCATGTATAAGAAAATGGAATAAATATAATACTAATGAAACATAGAAGATAGAATTCTTGATGTGATCGCTAAACGCAATCTATGCGATTTAAAAGTGATTGATGAATAATTCAAATGTTTCCCTGTATTACAAAAGATTCACTTGTATCGTGTGTCTTTATGGGAAAGCCTGTTTTTTTTTAGTTTTCTGGTTATCGCTTTGCGTCTCATGTTAAGTTTTTTGTTTATATTAAATCATCTCCTTTTATTTTTTATAGTTATTTGTTTTTTTTTTTATATATATATAATTAAGCGTTAGGAGCTATATTGTATTCCAAAAATGTTACAGTCAAAGTATTAATTGAAGGCTATTTAGACGTTAAAAAAATGTTCTATATTTCTTTTTAAGGCGATTAAAAATTAACATTAATTGTAAAAATAATTCCAAAAGTCCAAATTGATTACTCTGACCGTAACAAATATAATAATTAGAAATATATACCTTTAAATACTAGGTGGAAGAGTCCGAGTTTAATGTATTCCTTATTTTTTATATTGCCAAATATATTTTAGTCGTATAATTCGGTGTAATAAAAAAAAAAGATGAATATAAATAAAATATTACAATGTTTATTTCAATTTTAAGTGTGTGTCTTATTTACCTAACTTTTCCAAGTATTGCATCCACACTGGAAGATTATATACTAGTGAGTCCGGCGCACGTTGTTCCGCCCTAATAATAAAAAAAACCCTAGACAAATTATATACCTTCTTTAGTAACGTGGGGAAATCAAATCAAAAATACTTTATTCAGTTTAGGCCCTAATAAGACACTTATGAACGTCAAAGACTACTACCGGTTCGGAAAACAACCCAGTCATCGAGAAGAACCGGCAAGAAACTCGATCGGGTACAATTTTTAAACATATATTTCCAATACATTATACAATGCTTTTAGTCGATGCACAGAGAGGAGTCAATTCCAGACATCACTATCATTCACATACTGATCCACTCTATAATATCCTTTTTGTAATGTACACACCCACTCACAATTTTACATTTCTTCAATACATTTTTAAAAAGCGCGTGCGGAGCCGCGGGTAACAGCTAGTTTATTAATAAAATGGTATTTAATTATTCAAACTTATTATTTATTGGATGTGAATATTTTTTAAAAGCTCGTTCAATCGCTGCACGATCGTAATTGCGAGGTCGCAATCGCAATGACAATTGTTGTATCCAAACAACACGTTAACCGAATTATATTTCCTTCTGTTGTCCTGTGGTGCTTCTTCAATCTGTGGTAGGATTTTTAGATATTGCGTTGATTGACGAAGTTACAAATTCTATTAGAATTATGAACTTTCTCTGAAACGATGCGGTGAATCATAGGGTTATGGTATTTTAATGTTGGATTTTCAAGGAAATTTTCCTTTGAAATCAATCATTTCGTGACCGAATATTTTGGGTACTATGTGTTAATGCACGCCTTGTTAACTATCACTCTGAAGTTGCAAGTATGTTCTGGTAGGCAATATTGACGCGCCAAGCAGCTTCTACGCCGTTGTGCGAAATACTGATAAGCCAAAACTACATTATATTGACGCCTTTCATGCTTCGACGCCGTTATCCATATGGAGGACGCGTCCCTTCTAGCAGTGACGCTCAAAAGCCAATCTTTCTAAATTTCTCGTTGGCCGAATAGTCTTTTAATATCACGCGTGCTTGTGGTGAAGTGTTTTTGCTATTAGAACGGTAAAAAATAATAATATTAACAATGCGGAAGTACACGAACAGGTATCTTATAGATCGTTTGAGTTAATGTCATTTTATACGAGACTAGCTGTGCCCGCGACTTCGTCCGCGTGGAATCCTATGTAAAATCACTTTTTACATGGCAAGAGGTCTTTACAGCTTCATCGGATGTAAACAGTGACTAATAAAGTGATCGGAATGTATTAAGTTCATTTACGTATTTAAGTCGCGTCTTCATTAAAATTATAATAACTTTTGATAGACCGAACCGATTTTAATGAAATCAAAACTAAATGATACTCGAGGATATGCTTTATGAGGTATTATCGTGACCGCAGTACTTTAGCAGTGATGCGTGTCCTAACAAAGAAATAGACGGAGACAGGCAGACATTGCTAAAAATGATTAAAATGTATTTTATTACTTCCTAGGATAGCAAAATTATAATTTCAAATGCAGACATTGCTAAAAATGATTAAAATGTATTTTATTACTTCCTAGGATAGCAAAATTATAATTTCAAATAAGCGAAGCCAGAATTATAGTTCACTAGGCGGACCGGCGGACGCTGTCCCGCCCTGATATGAAAAAACCTTGACAAATTATATACCTAAATCTTCCTTATGAATCACTGTATCTACTGGTGAAAACCGCACGGACTTTGTTTTATAGTAGGTAATGATTCCAAGCACGGTCGTAGCTAGGAGGGGGCATTGTGGGGCAATGCCCTACCTTGAAATCACAATACCCTACCTTAAAAATACCAAAAACTGAGATAAATAATTATAATTCTATTGTTTGTTCATAATTTTGTGATAAAAAAAAATTGTAGCGATAGCTATATAAACTTTTCCGAACAGTTTGTGATATTCGAGGGCAGATCAATTATGTTTTTTTTTTATTTCTTCCCTACCTGTAATCAATGCTACGTCAAATTCGACTCTAGCGACAACCCTCATTCCAAGACACCTGCAACATTTTTTTACAAAAATCTAAAAAGTGCAGCCAGTTAACAACTGTGTAGAGATAGTATTTGCACAATTACGTAATATAAATAATACGTGTATACATTCCGAAGCATCGCTGTGTCGCGGTTCTGTGGTGTGTTTTCAATGTTGTTGTCGTTACCTTTACGGCCGCTACACATTGGGAAAGTGTTGTGTAACCGTGAACAGTTTTGTCGCCGTACCTTCTCTGGGCCGCGGCCGGTTTGCGTTGCTTTCGTATGTCGTTTTCCAAATGAAAGTTTTTATCACATTGTGTAGAATTAATTAATATCGGTGTCGATAATGCTGACGTTTAAGAATGGTGGTAATATTAGTAGTATTTTTTACGTTGTCCCTTATTTTATGTCATCTTTATATCTATACTTAACATTATAAACCGGAACCGTGTTATTACAAAAAAGTTAAATACGTATTAAATACTTGGTTTAAAAAAGTTTTCTAATAAAGGCACCGCGCTCGCCCGAGGCAAGTTCGCGTTATCCTTTTCCTACAAGTCTAATCTAACGTAACCAAAGCGAGACAAAAGAGCAAGATGGGAAACATTCAGCGACCGCGGTGCATTTAATATGAGACCTTTTTAAAGCCAGGGTTCAATACGTGTTTAACTTTTTTGTAATAACACCGGAAGAGTTTGTTCGCTTGAACACGCTGATCTCAGGAACTACTAGTCTGATTTGAAAAATTCTTCCAGTGTTAGATAGCTCATTTATCGAGGAAGGATATGTGATATGTATATCATCACGCTAAAACCAATAGGAGCGGAGCACAAATGAAGAATGTTTTAAAATCTTTTTTTTTTTCGAGTGCTTCCGCTGCCTAAACGGTAACTATTCATGTAGTCCGGTGAAGCTGTTAAGACCTTGCTAGGTCAATAGCATAGTCAGTTCGAGAAAAAAAAAAAGGTAACTATTCTACGGGGACGAAGTCGCGGCCAGAAACTAGTATAGTATATAATTCTTCTGTTAGTGTATATATGACTAAAATCCTCCTAAACGAATCGACAGGTTTGGGTGACATTTTTTATGAGTGTGCAGTTCAAGTTTTAAATTTTTTTCAAGAGTTTTAAAGAGTTTCATTTGTTTTAAATTTACGATTGGAACTGGTAGGTGGCGCTGCAGTTGAATTTTTCTATTTTCACGGCAGCACAACGTCCGCCGGGCTCGCAAGTCTATACATATAATAAGATTGTAAATCTAAAATGGCTGTACTTTTTAGATTTTCGTGGGAAAAAAATTGTTGCAAGTGTTTTGGAATAACTAATAAAATAAATATTAATAATTTTTAAAAGTGTCTGTCTATATGTTTGTTTGAAGACGCATCACTGCTACAGTACTGCGTTCACGATAAAACCTCATACTTTATAATCGTAAAGCATAATAACTAAAGCACTCGAGTAATATTTAGATTTGGTTTCATTAAAATCGGTTCAGTCTACTTAAAAGTTATTGTAACTTTAATAACGACGCGATTTAAGTACGAGAAAAATTGGATAAGTAAATGGACTTAATATATTCCAATGATTTTTTTTTTTACATTAGTTTTCACGCGGACGGAGTTGCGGGCATAGCTAGTAGTATACTGAATAATTTCTCTAATATTATACTAGTAATAATTTTCACTCAAATACAAACTTCGTTGATATACCTGATAGATTAATTTAAAGATAAGTAATTTATAATTGTGCCAGACTGGTTCGCTACCATAATGTTTTTTTTTTATGTCATGAGTGGCAAACGAACAGGTGCGTCCACTGCTGTTAAGTGATCACCACCGTCCAACCCTTTGGGGGAAGGGAATAGGGGAGGGAGAGGATAAGAGGGGAGGGGAGGTGAGCCTCCGGTGCTCTCACTGACCGAACGAAACGCAACAATGCAAGCACTGTTACTTGACGTCGGTGTTGCTGTTGGTCGCATAGTAGTACCCCGGGCGAGCCGACCCATTCATGCTGAAACCAATAATAGCGTACACCTACAAATTGTCGTGTTTCGGTATTAGAGTAAATTCAGCTGCTGTAAGGCTTGGAGGCTGATATGACAGCGACGAACGTAAATGCCTCAAGAGTCACGATTCTTTTTAAATTGTACCATCCCTACCACCAGGCACAGTGCCGTCACTCTGTCGTTCTGCAATAAAACAATACAAGTAACTTCTAATTTTTTCCCCCTAATCGAAAACAGTACGTAAAGGCGAATATAATTTTGAAATAGTATACGTTCTAGGAATAAGTTCAAGGTTAAGGTACTATTATTAAATAGATTTCACGGTCTATTACCTGTCGTTGATAGTGACTAGTGAATCCGATTATAACTTTACGATTCAATGGGCAAAGAATTGTGATGATTTTGTATTTGGGCGTTAATTAATTTTTAAATCCAAGTTCTTTTATGTATATTAGTGCTCTTGTAGTGATAGCTTCCACAAGAGTGTAAAAATATTGTACCATAGATTAGTAGACATAGGTTATAAATTCGTCTATGGTATGGTAAAAAAAAAGTCTAGGCAGTACACTACGCCCATGTGGAAATTATGGAAGCGTGATGTTCTCTAAATAATATTCGTGTTCAACTTTATATTTACTTAAAAATAAACAGAAATCGCTTCAAGTAATACGCGTTAAAAACTGTTTTATTTATTTCTACTTAGATGTTTAATTTAGTATACATAAATATTTACGTAAATTAATTTTACGTTAACTACGGACTCGAGTTTAACTTTATTTGAAATCAAGTTCAAATTAATTTCGTTTTGTACACTTTGCTGAAACTAATTTTTGAAATGAAAACTTCTTTAGGCGCGTTCACTGGTATTTTTGGCAGGAGATAAATTATAATTTCGCGTCATGACACGCAAGTAAGCGTGACCGGCCGTATTACGCTTGTGCGGCTTGCGTCAAACTAGCGACGCGTAGTATATAGGGGCCTGTGTACATGTAATATTGATATTTTGCAGGTCATCATACGTTTGATTGATCAATATACTTTATAAAAATGTATATAATTATTACTCCGAATGCCAATAGATATGAAAACCACACTTGTTAATAATTTAAATAACCTAATTCTTAAATTTAAATTTCGTCATTCACACTATAATTAATTTAAAGATTCAAAAGAAAACACAGTTATTTCATTGTTTTGATTTTTTACTTCTGTCGGCAGTCCTTATGACTGGTTCAACTTTTATTTTTTTAATACTTTATAGAATCTAACGTTTGATCAGTCTTATCTGATTTAGATGACAATATGGTATAAGGTTGGCGATACCTATATCTAACATCAGGTGACCCACATGTTCGTTTGCCTGCTATGGCATAAAAAAAAAACAAAGACATTAATTACTATCTGTGGTAATAGTGCACTATGGAATGTCGTAGTACATATATGATGCACCTTTGTTACCGTCCGTCCACTCGTGCAAACATTGGTATGAAGGTATAACTTTTTCTGTGATTCACGCGTCATTAGCACATAAAGGTCTGCCTTCGGCGCTTGAGTTTCCCTGCGGTGCCTTGCGGTCGATGGGGTCGCTTAGTCATTCCACGTGACTCATTGTCAACGGTCAGAGTCAATAAATGATGCTCGCTTAATCATCCAACACATTATATGTATACAAAATGATAAGTGTTTCAGTAAAGGTGTGGTCCTACTTTAAGCGATTCAGTTATTTTATAATTGGAAATTGTTGTACTGGCTGGTTATCCGATAAAGAAATTTAGTATTACAATAAGGGAAATTATAAATTATACATATTTTATTGTAAATACTTATACAATATTAACTAGCAATTTATTCCGGTTCCAAGCGTGTTTTTATCCTAGTTTTCGTTTCGTTTTTATATTAAGATATGAGTATATTTCATAAAAAAATATTAATAATTTTAATAGGTTATCAATTTGTTATCTTCATCAACAAACATCAACTTTATAATTATAATTTCGGAAAAACAATGTACAGACATAATTAGTATATCCATTATTGTATTATATGCAAAAAATAATAATAAGTATTTATTTATTACTAGCGGACCCGTGCCCACTTCGTTGGGCGGTAATAGGCATTATCAAGCTACAACTTTTTTCTAGAACTCAATCATATATCTCTCATCGTTAAGGCAGCGTTCGTAAGAAACGTTTTACCATTTTTTCTCCGACTCCCCATATATAACCGCTACAACCTCACAAACTTTACCTCTTTATAATATTAGTATAGATTGTTTACTATCTTACTCGTCAACTATGACATCGTACACCGATCGAATAAAAAATCCAGAGTCAACTATCTTGTCTTCAACAAGTAAAACTGTTATTATTCTTAAACAAACAAACTTACCTTTGTATTTTTATAATAATTCTATGGAATCAGATCTTTCTGTAATGTGATTGTTTAAGTGGTCTTAAATTATTTTATTAAACAGATACAAATACTAAAAAAAACAATGATCTGTTAGGATTGTTTATATTTATGCGTTTTATAAACCATGTTAAATAATACTATGTGTTGATTAAATAACTGTGAAGTAAGCACATCGTACGTAAATTTATAGGTTCTCTGTAGAAATAACTGCCCCATCGTATTATCTGATTAACTTTCCACTATATAGATTTATACTATGGTATTATCTGTTATGTCTGATTAACAATTATTTGTGCTATGCGTGAGATTTTGTTCCCACTTGAAGGTAATATATCAGTGAAGATGTTTGATGTATTTATACTGCTTGTAAAGAGACAAGCTGGTGATATAGGGAAAAAGGTCGTATTTGACAAAATAACAGAACGGAAAAAATTTAAAAGTCTGTAGTTTTAATTTTTTAATTTCAGTTTTAAACTAAATAAGTTAGCAATAGAAGCTAATTAAAAAAAACATGTTTGCAGTACAACATACGCAGTGGAAAATAATCCTTCAAAAATGATTTTATTTAAACGTAACCGTATTTTACCTTCTTCTATTGCATGTTACATTCTATAGATGTATACATTGCCCTTTTTACTGGTGATCATTCGTTCCATCGAGTTTTAATTCACAACGAAGCTATAGATGTCTTTATTTAAAAAAATCTTCTAAATGCGCCTTATTATCGCCCGATTCCAGGTGTATATAAAATTGAATATTGTAAAAATTGGCAGCTACTGGCTTCTTCCTTTGGACGGTAGAATATGTCGCTAGGCGTTAAATGCGAAATATAATGCGTATAGAAAGATAAGCAGAATCATAGAAGCGATAAAGAGTTTTGGAGAAAAAAAATGCAATTGTCTATGCAAATTTGAAAATTTTCTCTATTTACCACTCACTACTGATGTCTAGGTACAGTAGTCTCCTGAACTTCAGTAGTCCGATACGTCCAACAATCTGGCACCCTATGCCTATATAGTTTTTCTATACAATCTAGTAATCCGTACATTCCAATAATCCGACACCCCAGGTGGTGTTTTCAAAGTGCCGGATTAGTGAAACTCTATTGTACTTCTATCGAAAGTAATATAGAATTCTTATTTTATTTCATTTTTGGTAAGCAACCTTTTAGTAGATTAGGTAATGAATGATATTTATTACAAGTTTCTTGCGATCATTTCAATGAACTTCAATATGGCGGCCGCCTTGTTAGAACTTTCCAGGGAGTTTTTGTAGCAAGTTAGAATCCATATTCCGTGGTATTATTTCCCATCCACTTCACTTATGCAAAATAACCGAACTGTACTACGTAATCCCGCCAAATATTATCCTTACTATTGTTTAATTTTCTTTACAGAGTTCTTCGGACTCGGTTTTGACGACTGGCTCAATATCGGATCGTATCTTGCAGCATCAGACTTCGGAACAACCTATGCCGGCGCATGTCGCCTCAACGCTTCACAGGAACAAGAGTTCGCTGCACATTTTTTTTTTTATGTCATAGGTGGCAAACGAACAGGTGGGTCACCTGCTGTTAAGTGAACACCACCGTCCATGGACACTAACAACACCAGAGGAGTCGCAAGTGCGTTGCCATCTTTTGGAGGGAAGGGTTAGAGGAGGGAAAGGGAGAGGAGAAAGGCGAGGGGAGGGGAGGTGGGTCTCCGGCGCTCTCACTGACCGAACGAAACGCAACAATGCAAGCACTGTTACTTCACGTCGGTTTTCTGTGAGAGGGTGGTACTACCCCGGGCGAGCCGACCCATTCATACTGAAACCAATAATAGTTTCAGCGTGGCTCTACCACCATTAAAGGGGTAGGGATTATATTGCTTTTGTCCACAATACTAATTAGTCTGACATAACCTAAAGCATTCATGGTATAGGGATCATTAGGGTGTTTAATTGGAAACGATTTTTATTTCGCTGATACCCTTATATATCGTTATAGATGCCGAGAACAAAATCCCCTTAATTTTAATCCTAAGTACTTCCGTTTCGATTTTAAATTTGTCCCATTTAGAAAGTATGTTATTCAAGCACCGTTATTTGTAGTAGACACACATAGTATATCACACTCTTCAAAAGATATGTAGCGACATAATTATATATTTTGTGGAATTGCATTATTATGTACCGGCGAGGAGTTTAGTCTCGGCCGGCACACATGTAACACGCGTCTCTTCATTAAAGACTAAAAAGTGATCTTTGTTTCATTACATCTGTTTGTTTGTCTCAAATAACATCTAAGAATTGAGACATCCAAGCCAACCTCACCTGCACGTGGTACACCCTGCTGAAGAACGAACGAGGGAATGGCGATAGCGGGGTGGTAGGGTTTTACAGCTTGATGCAACCACCATGTATTTGGCGAAAAAGCCCGTCATAGTGATTCGCTTTTGCGGGTCGCGTTTCGGGATCAGCCTGTGCATATCCAGCTTTTCGCAGGCCGGCATGACAGCGGCGACCGCCGATGGACAGTATGTACTCGCTGGTCGCCATTGTTTTTGGATTGTACTATGCTTACCATCAGGCATAGTGCAGTCACTTTGCCGTGCTACTATAAAAAAAAAAAATCTACAGACATTGACCAGAGGCTGAACCTCCAAAGATCCAATGACAGTTTAACTCTAACTCGGCTTGTGTTAATCGTATCGGCTGTAAAACTCATGTTTTCTACTTTTGTCGCATATCTTTGAAAATACTAAGATTACGCCACAAAAATGCAAAGAGCAAAGTTATAGGAAATTGAATGATCTGTAATAATAGTCCTCATTGTTATAAATATCGTCTATACAATATATTTTATATACATAGAAAAAAGTATAAACCCCACTTGTCTCCCCAAAAACACATACACTCACTCACATATCGCTGAACACCTAGTGCTAATAAAAATCGTAGCCTTTTAAAACTTTTATCATCATCTTTTAC
>MU160339.1:46814-86979 GCA_015888305.1 Antheraea pernyi | reverse complement strand
GGTAATATCCCTTGGGACATTGTTGTAAATTTACTATCGATTAATTTACAACACCCCTCTATATCTGTAATTCTCAAAGTATTTACGTGTGAAATGTATGCCTAGTTCAATTTAATAATAAAATCGAATCTATACATATAGTAAGAATGTATACCTAAGGTGTATGAACTTTTTAGATTGTTGTGAAAAAAAAATGTTTCAGGGTGTCTTGAAACAAGTAATAAAATACATTCCAATCACTTTTGGAAATGTCTGTTTGTTTGTATCACTGTTAAAGTACCACATATACGATGAAATTTAGAAAATCATAAAACATATCCTCGAGTTTATATGAAGTCTTGGTTTCATTAAAATCGGTTTCATTCCATCAAAAGTTATTGTAAGTTTAATGACGACGCGACTTAAGTACGAGGGGAAAGTAGATAAGTAAATTGACTTAATATATTCAAAAGACTTTATTAATCACTGTTAAAGTCGCGGACACTGCTAGTTCAGTATAAAAGTGTTGGATATTTGAAAGATATCGATATTGGCATCGAGAAAACAATTCAATATTAATATACATTATACACAATATACATTAGTTATTTTACTTTACGATATTTATAGAGTGATGCGTACAGAATAACGGTCAGGTGACAAGCGAGTGAATGACATATGCAACTTTTCACTACTAACTTAACTGTAGGTTAATCGACACCTACTAATGAGCTGGTAGGCTACGAGCCTTCGAAGGACCTAGGACTGTAGAGATTACACCCAGTATTCGTGTACCCCAAGCTAGAAAAGGTCTGCAATGAATAATGAAAAAACCACTTACCGGTTTTCCGGAACGTCCAGTTTCCCTGTAGTGGCGTAGTTAACGTCATGGAGCCTTACGAAGTCTCCAGCACTTAATAAAACGTTTATTAAGGTGCACGGCGCGGAGACACTTAACTTTACTGCTTGCAGCCGAACACTCAGAAGTTTAACGTCAGATTTGAATTCGACCGTTTTGCATGTCAAATAGGGATGTGCCCAGTAATGTTATGTCGATGTCATTGTCGACATTTGTTCAGTACTTCCGTCGGTTCCATCAGTTAGGCTTATGGTTTTACATTACTATTGCATCTTAACCAGCAAGAAGTATCGAATACGGAATATTAACTAACAAGTGCCTTATTGACACATATGTAGATGTACACCCTATCGCACCTCCCCGCACTCCGTGCGGTATGAACGTTGTATGCATCACCAGTAATAAACTAGCTACACTCAATACCTGTTGTCTCATTTACCTCAAGACACTTCACTTATGCAAAATCCAGCACATATGGAATTGAGCTGGAACAATATTGACAAATTGTAATATTAAAATATGTAATTACTATTTCAAATTTAATCAACCAGTAGTGATAAAGAAATAGTCATATCCCAGTTATATTAAAGTAACCGTAATTTAGAATTACCGTATACTCTGAAAGCGATAAGATATATATAGCTTAGACTAGCTGTAACCGAAGTACGCGTTTTATTTTTAAATTTTATTAAAGAAATATCAAATTTTGAAACCATGTACAGTTATAGAAATGCTCTTTAAAACAATTGTAAGTACGACACGCACGTCACTTACAGTAAACATGTAACGTATACATTAGATATATAAATACTAACAGTGTGTCAAAATGAGGTTTATCACCAACAACATATTTAACTTTAACCCACCATATAACTACTTCAGCGCTCACTGACACTGTATTAGGAACTAATGAAACAATGATGAACTTAAAGATGTTATTATAATGATATAATATACCCATATTGTCAATAAGTAATACGTTTAGGTTCTAACTAGCTGACCCGTGCAACTTCTTCTGCATTGAATCGGGTATGTAATTATTTACGACATCACATTAGAAACCTCAAAAATAACATTATTTCTCCACTATTCAATAGATGTTAATATACATATAAACCTTCCTCTTCAATCACTCTATCTAAAAAAACCGTATCAAAATCCGTTGCGTAGTTTTAAAGATTTAAGCATACTTAATACATACTTAATACATAAGGATATAGGGACAGAGAAAACGACTTTGTTTTATACTATGTAGTGATATCGCATTAGAAAGGCCCCATCTATCTTCAAAATTACTATTAATAATTATAAGAATGAGTTGTATACAATGAATGAGCGGACGTCTTGAAATCTTGCATAAATATAAATCAAGATATAAAACATTATATCTGTCTTAGCAGTTTTTAATATTTACAATACAATACAACAATATTCCTTATATATTACTTAAATATTCCTTATATTTAGTAACCATAGGGTTACTAAGTTATGTAGACGAAAACGCGGTAGATAAAACCAAATGGCCGCCAAAATATATGAATTACAATTATATTTATTTTTGGAGTCTAGTACAACACACGTCATACGCACATGTTTGCAGTAAACGAAATATTTTTGCTAAATTTTATGCGGCCGAAGTAGCGGGTAATATCTAGTGTAAAACAGAATAACCTAAATTACTTCCTATTAGATCATTATTTGCCAGTGAAAATGTAGCAGTGAAAAAATTGGTCTAACCGTTTTGGAGATCACGCTGCGGGTGAAGCCATGGTTAACAGCTAGTTTAAATTAAAATAGACTAAATTGCTTTTTATAATGTCCGCTATCTGTCATTGGCGATCGCACTGCGGGTGAAGCCACGGTTACCAGCTAGTTTAATTTAGAGTAGCCTAAGTAACAGTTTTTAAAAATTGCATTTTTGTTATCAGTAGCATGTATACTTTCATACCCAATCAGTAAAAAAAATATTTTGATATTACCTACAAACACTTCATTTTTATTATATGTATAGATTACACTCATTAAATGTCCCTTGTTAAATTTTCTTTATTTAAAATATGTGGTCTCGCACTGATAATTAAAAAAATTTTGATATTGCCTACAAACACTTCATTTTTTAT
Source organism: Antheraea pernyi (assembly GCA_015888305.1). NCBI lineage: Eukaryota > Metazoa > Arthropoda > Insecta > Lepidoptera > Saturniidae > Antheraea > Antheraea pernyi. The sequence continues at coordinate 84,021 of MU160339.1, read as the reverse complement.
TATATGTATACACTCATTAAATGTCGCTTGTTAAAATAATTTTTCAAAATATGTTGTCGCGCACTGATAATTTTAAAAAATTGACAAATTATGTACCTAAACCTTCCTCCTGAATCCCTTTATCTACTGGTGAAATCCGCATGAAAATGCGTTCAGTAGTTTTTAAGTTTATAGCGAACAGACAGACAAAAGTGGCAGGAGGACTTATACTTTTATAATATGTAGTGATATTGTAGGATAAACCAAAGAGTAATTGCCCACTGATAAATTATTACCCGCTTTAAGAGTAATATTGTCAGGTGCTGACTTTGAATTACTGTAGTTAGAGTAGAATTTAATAGATGGCCCTGTCTGTGATCAATGTATAGTAGATTTAAAATTGACAACAGGCAACAATGAAAAATACAGTAATGTCGGATTTTGTTAAGACGGAGTGAACGTGTTACTCAAACAGCTTCGATCAACAATAACTAGATAAAGGGTCACGTACAAAATCGAAACTAAAAGCTGTCCGCGTAAATATATAGTTATGTATAGCTAGTTATTTACTAAGAAAGGGAGCAAAAAAGTTTTAAAACAGTTTAAGTTCAACCTAATTACAACCATGACACCTAGTAATAAAGTCACAAATGTTTAAAATATTATCTAATACTTACGATAAAACGAGCAAAGCAATAAATTACTCCCCTCACAAATGAAAAGACAACATAAACAACTGGTGGGGCAGACGTGTTCAACCTTAACACGTAATGAATAAAATACGTTTTTCCGTTATTGTCCGTGTTTGTGCGTGGCAAGGCCAAACATTTTTATCACAGGTTTAAAATCGGTAATTTTGTTCAAAATTTGATATTATTAGTTAGTTTAAAGCTTAAAATATAACTTATTCAACATGTATTTAGCGAAAGTAAGATACTCCGGCCGTTAAATTGCTTTTTCGGGTATTATTTTTGCATCTTTTGAATACACTGCGCCATGTGAAACGTGCTTACATTGGTTGTGTTTCAAACAAAATAAAAGCTCACATTTCAAGTGAGGTGTAATTTAACGAGACGTATTTTTTGCACCGACTCTTTCTAGTTATTGTTGATCGAAGTCAAACAGGTTAACAATTTAACAATTTTCATAAGGAATTACTAAATAACGTAAGATTTTTCAAAAATTCAAATCAACCACTTTTTAAAAACTATATATCTCTATATCGGTTTTTTTTTCAGCGCAAAAACTTATCTTTAATTGTCCATCTTACCTTCTTTCTATTTTTAAGCACCGACATTTTATGTCTATAAAACTAAATTAAAAGAAACGAAATAGTACTTATTTCATCTTAAATAATGCACATTCCACTTATATATCAAAGAATTATTAAAAGTATGTATTTATAATGCATGACGTCATCTTTATAATATACACTATGTATGTATTATATTATAATAATGGAACATTAAAAAATCAATTACCTAAAGCAGCATTTTACGGTGTTAAGTCAATAGTACTAACACGTTATTAGCAATCTTGAGTACAGACATTAAGTCATTAGTATGGACATCAGGACATATCTAAATCATTAGTTCTTTTTTTCAGATTGCGACTGTCAACCATCTGAAGAGTGTCGCAATAAGTGCTGTTCCGAGTGCAGGAGACACGACCACTCGCAACCGAAAACCACTATCGATAAAGTTAGTGTTGTGCGCGTCTTATATCAATAAATGAATAATTATCGAATTCATTAAACTTGCTAAAATTTCGTCTATCTAAATATATAAAAATCCAGTGCCATGATGTTTATCTACGATGAACTCCGAAACTACTCAAGCGAACTTCAGAAAACGTTAGCATTTATGTATAATTTTGTCCAACTTGAGAGATACGATAGTTAATATTTCGATTAATTGCCTCAAATATATTTTAATGACAAACTAAATGATTGCCAATGTTGATTATTGTTATTAATTGTATGTTTCATAAATCTCGAACAGATGGCGCTTTAAATTAGTTTGTTGACAGATGGTATAGCATGGTGGCAGAGTATTTTCTGACTCCACATGGCTAACTACCACCGTCAAGTTGAAATACTGTCTTCAAGCACTTGTTAGTGTACTTGACTGCACTTGAGAACCAGTCACCTTTAACGTGTTTACCATTTTAGACCAACAGTAGTTGTGAATGTGCTAAAATGTATTAAAAAGGAGGGATTTATGATCGTTACTCGTTCACGCAAAAAATACTGAACGGAGTTGGATGAGACTTTACAGTAATATAACATAGGCATTAGAATAACACATGGGATGTCTATACTAATATTATAAAGTTGAAAGGTGTGTTTGTTTGGTTGAACGCGGTAAACTCGGGAAGTACTGGTCCGATTTGAAAAACTATTTCAGTGTTAGATAGCTCATTTATCGAGGAAAGCTATGTATAATCATGATAAGACCAATAGGAGCAGAGAATCAATGAAGAATGTTTCAAAATCGTTTTTTTTTTCCTTTTAAGAGCTTCTGTTGCGTGTTAGTGTTAACCTAAAATAACTATTCCACGCAGACGAAGACGCGCGGGAACAGCTAGTAATTTATTTAGATACATATCGAGTAAGTTGGACAAAATTCAAACATCTGAAAGCTATTTCAATGTTCGCTAAACCGTTAGAATTACATGAAGGCACCATTTATACAAAAGCAGACGAAGTCGCCGGCGGATGCTAGTATTTCTATAATACCACAGAAGTCCAAACCGAAGACTATAAGAGATCTTGTTCTTATTATTTTTTTTTTTTTCAGGAAACAAATACGAAACCGGATACACCGACCAAAAACAACATCGAGAACGTGCAAACTCACCCGACGGAGTCGAACAACCAGAACAAGCCCGTATACGCCGCGTCAGCCAATCACAAGTCGACGTTCGAAGCGCCAACCAATCAGAGACCTGCGTACGAAACACCGCCGCCCAATCAGAACGCGGTTGAGAACGCGCGTCAATACGAATTGGCCAATCAGGTGCAAGAACAGTACCAGAATTGTCAACGAGTTGACCTACATCGAAATTATGACGCGATTAAAGGTAAAGATTATCTATAAAAATGAATATAATAGAGTTTTTGGTGGGGTTTTAGAATATTCTGTAGTGGATTTGTACATTTTACTACATTCTGTCCGCGTGAAAAAATAAAACATTTTAAAACTTTCTTCATTATTGCTCCGTTCCTATTAGTCATAGCGTGATGATATATAACCTATAGCCTTCCTCGATAAATAAGCTATCTAACACTGAAAGAATTTTTCAAATCGGATCAAGTAGTTTTTGAGATTAGCGCGTTCAGCCAAACAAATTCTTCAGCTTCATAATATTAAGTATAGATATATTTATAATATTGTGTTATTTAGTTATATATTCTGTAAAATTGTGGGTGATTTACGTAATATAGTTCGATTATTGTGCATGAGTGAAGTGGATTGGAGATTTGGGGGGTAAGAAGGGGTGTCGAATAATATCTAAGACTTGAGACATCCAAGCCAACCTCACCTGCAGGCGGTGCACCCTGCTGAAGAACGAACGAGGCAATGGCGATAGCGGGGTGGTAGGGCTCTACAGCCTGACTGGGTCGCAACCACCATGTATATGGCGAAAAAGCCCGTCATATTGATTCGCTTCTGCGGGTCGCGTGTCGGGATCAGCCTGTGCATATCCAGCTGTTCGCAGGCCGGCATGACAGCTGTGACCGGCGATGGATAGTGTGTCACTCGGTGGTCGCCATTGTTTATGGACTGTACTGTGCTTACCATCAGGCATCGTGCAGTCATTTTGCCGTGCTACTATAAAAATAATTTTAAAAAATCTTATTATTTTTTTTTTAGTTTTATTTTCGACATCGTATCTTCTAAAATATTACTGCCACTGTCGGGTAGGTACAAGTTACATGTTCCTTGTTATAATTTCAATGTTCTTACAAGATGGTGGCTCCCTTGTTAGAACTTTCCAAGAAGTTTTTATCGAATCTCAGAATTCATGCTCCGTGATATTATTTCTCTTCCACTTCGGTTGTGTACAATAAACGAACTATATTAAAAAAAAAACCATGAAACATGGATTCTGACTTGCCACAATAACTCCTTGGAAAGTTTATTTATTTATTTATTTTAGGGTCGTCAACATGACAATACATTAGTTAGTATATAAAAAGTTGTAACAAGAGGGCTTCCATCTTGTTTTTCTTTCTCTTGTCTTGAGAAATCTTGTTAGTTCATTGAAATGATCGCAAGAACCGTGTAATATCATTACCTACTCGACAATGGCAGTAATAACCTGCTAGGGGATCGGGGTAACAAACAAAAAACATAAAATATTCTTACAGAATCCACCAATAACCAACCAGTGAATGATATCGCCAGGACATCGAATCTGACCAATCAGGAGCCGCAGCAATATCAGAATCCGTATGTCCAGAGTTACAGACCTGATGAGGTACGAGTTTTTTGTTGTTGAGTTTTCTTATTGGGACCCTACAAAGTGACTGACACTTTATATAATGGAAGACACCATGTAATATAATACTAGTAACTAGTGGGCGCCCAGTGGCCGACATTCGACCATAGTTCATTGATTTTTTAAAGGGATAAATATTATAATAATAGTTGCATGTTATAATATCATTGTTGAATATAGAATGAAAAAGGGTAATTGGAACGTAAGAGTAAAATAATACATACAGTCGAGCATAGCAACCTCCTTCACAACCTCTTTTGAAGTCCTTTATTGACAGGTGTCAAAATGTCTTTTTTATTTGCATGTGTGTATGTGTTGTGTAAAATTGAAGCATTAGTGTGAGTAATGGATATTTTAATGTACTTCTAATGCATTTTATATAAAATAAATAGCTTTCTGCACTTCTCCTCCATATAAACTTTAACTATTCCAAAGTTCACGTCCATCCGTTCGCGCAATTCCGTTAAAAAGGGATACAAAGATTTGGCTTCACGTATTAATATATAGATGATGATGATGATGATTATGCGGGTGGGTTCCCGGTATACACTTGAATTACTAATATGTTATTGTATAATTATTATTTTTGTATTGATACTTTTATATATGTGTGTGCACGCGCGTATGTGTGTGTGTTTATAAATGTAATAATATCGATATTTTGTAAGAATAAGAAACAATGTATTTTGCTTGATAAAATTATCAAAACCCAATTGTTTGATCGTCAATAATTGAGTAGTTACATTTAAAAATGAGCTAAATCTAATTTTAGGCGTTCCTAATAGTTTACGTTATCTTGTAAGAACTTCAAATTTTGTACATGTGCAATACGAAGATCACAAAAAAAAAAGTTTAAAAAAAATTAAACATTGTTATGTGAACGATTAAAATTGGATTTAGCTCATTTTAAAATTTAACTATACAATTATTGATCACGATTCACCTCGATTCTTGCACGAGATTGCATAAGTGATCTATATTTTCGTATCGATAAACGATAAATTTTGTTTTCGTTTTGTTTGTTTTAATTTCAAAACTTGTGCAACACATAATGCAAGGAGTCAAAGGCTTTATAAGTATGTATGTGTAAATGATAAATCGTGTGGGTAGGTGACGTCACCTGCGCAAGCGCCGCCGCACCCGGTGCAGGCGGACGGAGCCGCGGGACAGCCTACAGTCGCCAAAGTCACTCCAGTTGTGCTCCCGGACCCCAATATACGTGAGTCGATAACCTATCGCTATTATTACCTTAAAATGGCTATAAAAGATAATAATGTAATCTATTATCACAACATATTCGAGTTAATAATAAAATATATATATATGCTTATTTTAATATTGTAGTTAAGCTAAAACTAGAAGAGTCTGCACTAAAAATAAAAACCTACCACTAACTAAAAACAACCACATGTCAGTGGTGTCGCATAATAATAGCGACCGAGGTTGAGGGCAGCCGCGTTACTGCACACTGTTCACCACCCCCCACCCACACCGCACCCACCCCCTCCCTCCCGCTGCGCATGCGCATAAAGGATCGATCGTTTGCGTCGCCTACACCTGTCATTGTTTGACTTTCGTGTAATCATATTTCATTAATACAGACCTACTAACTGTAGTGTTGTGTGTATTTTCATTCCGTCCCCACAGGTCTTATTTAAAATCGATATTGCAAAACGTGAATCATCGACTACATTTATTTACCCCCAAAGCCCAGTTTAACGTAGGGGAGGAGGGGGGGGGGGGGAAAGAGGAAGACACTAGAGTGTATGTCGCAATAAAAGTTTCAGATTAAAAAAAAACATAGTCTATAAGTCCATCATTTAAGATAATACTGGAACTTATGACTAAACTGGTCAAGTGTACTATAGTGAGATTAGTACACAGCAACGACGAAGTGTATATATAGTATACGCGCGTACATAAACACGTGAATCGAAACGATGACGTGACGTCATGCCGTTTTTCGTGACGGCACTTACAAAGATTTTACTATCAAGAATTTACATATTTTTGATAAGCTTCTCCACAGATTGTAGTTTGTCCACAGGATCACTAATAACAAATCTGTAATTTTGGTTGTCTATATTAAACTTAGCTTTAAACTCTCATTTAAGCATTATTTATTGCATCTTCAAACTCAGTAATTAAAGTGACGTATAATGTATCCACGCAACTTTATATTAAGCCTTGTTTATTGGTGTAATTAAACAAATTTATATTTGTTTTGTTTATTCTTGAATTTGTAGTTACAGTAGCTATACCTTTATATGTGATCATCTGTGACATGTTATATGTATAATATGGTCGACCGAGTGTCGGTTTATCATCATATAGACTTCCATCGAAAATCAACGCTGCAGTACTACAGTACTGCACTTCTTGCTGAACGGGTTCGCCAATTGGTGGACATTTCTGTTTTCAAATTTATCAATTATGTTTTTGTCTAATATGGTTTTGTACTTTATTTAATTGTATGGTTGTTCCATATTTACACGTTATTAGTAAACTTTAATATGAGCAAGGTCACGTCAACTGGACCCCCCATTTTCCACTTTATCATTAAAATTAATCCCATGTATTTGTTTTAGGAGTTCATACCATGATAAAATGATCCGCCAAAACGACTTTAAAAAATTTCGATTTTAACAATTTTTTTTTTTTCAAAGAAAATTTTAGGTAATTTTAATTAAAAAATGGATTGTAAATCAACAGTTAAAGTTAAATTAATGGGACTTGAAGGATTTATTTTTAATTTTTAATGTTTATATTTTGATAAAATGTTATTTATTTATGTTATTTATTTATTTATGTTAGTTATTTTTATTTATAATTAATCGAAGCTGCAACATAGTCTGACGCTCGACGGCGCGGTATTGTGACAGCGCGGCGCCTGGTGGTCGGCGCGCTGTGATAAATAAATTCATATTGTTTAAACTAATCGCGAGCACTGAAATTTTTTTCTGAAATCTTAAATTTTAATAAATAACGCATGGAGCCGATAAAAAAATTCTTCATTTTTTCACCGAGAAGTCATTGAAATTTTCATTTGTTAACTTAAAACTTAATTAACAATATGATAATAAACAAATATTTTTTAGGTATTAATATTTTATCAAAATATAAACATTTTAAAAATAAATCCTTCAAGTCCCATTAATTTAACTTTAACGGTTGATTTACAATCCATTTTTTAATTAAAAGTACCTAAAATTTTCATTGAAAAAAAAATTTTGTTAAAATCGAAACTTTTTAAAATCGTTATGGTGGATCATTTTATCATGGTTTGAACTCCTAAAAAAAATACATGGGATTAATTTTTATGATAAAGTGGAAAATGGGGGGTCCAGTTGACGCGATCTTGCTCTATATATATTTTTTTTATTTCAAGAAAGTTGTTTTATTATACAAAATGTTCACTGTCATTGAAGTCTCAGTTTATAGTTTTCCCGGTACCCCCAGGTCCGGTGTCATCGACAGGCATGTTGTACCAAACGGGTATACCGCAAGGGTATCCGTACCCGAACCAGTGCAGAATCGAACCGGCACTACAGGCGACAATGTATCCGGGTATGATGGCCGGTGATGAGCCCAAACAGTTGGCCCCTTCGCCTCATGTCCCGGACAACACTTTCAGAATCGGTATGTTTGTTATTTAACTCGGAATAGTGACATTTGACGAGGTCTTGGAATGTCATATAATGCTCTTTTTTTATGTCGTAGGTGGCAAACGAACAGGTGGGTCACCTGCTGTTAAGTGATCACCACCGTCTATGGACACTAACAACACCAGGGTTAGGGGAGGGAAAGGGGAGGGGAGGTGGGTCTCCGGCTCTCTCACTGACCGAACGAAACGCAACAATGCAAGCACTGTTACTTCACGTCGGTTTTCTGTGAGAGAGTGGTAGTACCCCGGGGGAGCCGACCGATTCATGCTGAAACCAATAATAGTTTCAGCGTGGCTCTACCACCATTAGACTTATAGATTATATTTTACTAGCAGGCCCTGATAATAAAAAAAAACACTTTATGTACTGCTGAAAACCGCATGAAAATCCGTTGAGTAGTTCTGGAGTTTATGCCGAACAGACACACAGACGTGGCAGAGGACTTTGTCTTATACTATGTAATGATTTTATTCATAATCGCTGTATTATTTTACTCTATATTAGGGTGGTGTTTTATGTAATATAGTTTAGTTATTGTGCACGAGTATCGAAACAAGCAAAGTCGCATTCGCCAAGTAGTATAAATGAAAAAACATAAGCGTTAAAGCGACGAGTCCCGTAAAAGCTTCATTCCAAACCACCAATATCATATAATATAGTAATTTTGAACGAATGAAAAACTAATGAACTTGATTATGAATAAAATATAAAATCCATTACATGATAGTCTAAGAGCTCGCCCGAAACTCGTTTATATAATTTAATAATGTGTATGTTTGTTTGTACAAGATCCGAGTTACCCGTACGGTGCGGTCGAGTACGCAGCCGCTTGCGGCGCCTGTGTTGATACCAATGTACTGCAACATCCACATCGGAGGTGATTTTTTTTTTATATTCTCTCGACACTTTAAAAGACAATCGAGAGGTGATAAAATTCTAGTCCATTCTTGAAAAATATCTCCTATAAAAGAATCTAGTTATTCCTTGAAAAATATGCCTTAAAAAAATCTAGTTACTCGTTGAAAATTATTCCCTATAAAAAATTTTAGTCGGCCCTTGGAAAATATCTCTTATAAAAAATTCTAGTAGCCCCTTGAAAAATATCCCTTATAAAAAATTCTAGTCGCCCCTGAAAAATATCCCTTATACAAAATTCTAGTCGCCCCTTGAAAATATCCCTTATAAAAATTCTAGTAGTCCCTTGAAAAATATCCCTTATAAAAATTCTAGTCGCCCCTTGAAAAATATCCCTTATAAAAAATTCTAGTCGCCCATTGAAAAATATCCCTTATGAAAATTCTAGTCGCCCCTTGAAAAATATCCCTTATAAAAAATTCTAGTAGCCCCTTGAAAAATATCCCTTATAAAAATTCTAGTAGCCCCTTGAAAAATATCCCTTATAAAAATTCTATTAGCCCCTTGAAAAATATCCCTTATAAAAATTCTAGTAGCCCCTTGAAAAATATCCCTTATAAAAATTCTAGTAGCCCCTTGAAAAAACTGTCCACTATAAAAATACTATATAGTAACTCCTTGAAAAATATCGCCTATAAAAAAAATCAGATCTACTTATAAGTGGCGAATTGTAATATTAGTTTAATCTTATATTTCTCCGTTTCCCGTGGTAGTATAGTACTTGAAAAATATCCCTTATAAAAATTCTAGTAGCCCCTTGAAAAATATCCCTTATAAAAATTCTAGTCGCCCCTTGGAAACTGTCCACTATAAAAATACTATATAGTAACTCCTTGAAAAATATCGCCTATAAAAAAAATCAGATCTACTTATAAGTGGCGAATTGTAATATTAGTTTAATCTTATATTTCTCCGTTTCCCGTGGTAGTATAGTATCGTGAAAATGTTATTTGAGCCGTCGCATTTTAAAATGAACCAAATCCAATTTCCGGATTGTCCATACCAAAATATGTTTCAATTTTTTAAGATTTAAGATTACGATTTTTAAGTTCAAATTTTGCCATCGATAAGAGATTTTTAGTTTTTTTAGGATCTAAAAAATTTTTCATTGATTAACTTAAGGGATTTAAGTTTCTTATGAATGGCTAAAATTAAGCTTGACTCATTTTGCAATGCTGACGATTCATTTGTATCAGTTACAGCATACCGTACAACCAAATGGAAATGCAGCCTATTCTCCAACCGTCATATCCTATAAGCAACGTCCTGGTGCCTCAGCCACACTTACAACCATACCCGGTGAGATATTAACATCTTAATTATGTATTGTTTTTTTTAATAAACTATTGGGCGCCTAGAGGTCGACATTCGTCCGTAGTTGTTGATTTTTTAAAGTTTGAATTTTATTAGGGTTCTTTTATCAAAGAGTATTATGTTATAATATCATTGTAGAATGTAGAATGAAAAAGGTAATTGGAACTTAAGAGTAAAATAATACATACAGTCGAGCATAGCAACCTCCTTCACAACCTTTTTTGAAGTCCTTTATTGACCGATGTCAAAATGTCTTTTTTATTTACATGTGTAAAATTGAAGCAGTAGTGTGAGTGATGCATATTTTAATTTAATGTATTTCTAATGCATTTTATATAAAATAAATAGCTTTCTGCACTTCTCCTCCATATAAACTTTAACATCCGTTCGCCCAATTCCGTTAAAAAGGGATACAAAGTTTAGGCTTCACGTATTAATATATAGTTAATCCAACTTTTGCAAAAAAACGTCGTTCAGTTTCTTTTTTTTTGTCATTTAATACTTCTCAATCTCTTTGGCCGTTCTGAATATAGTGCATAATATAGCCGAAAGATTAATAACAAACATAGATAAAATATTCTACGAATTATACGAATTTAACATTGGTATTTGTTTATCCTTAAGATGTGTCAATATTGTACATATAATAATACTGGGAACGATGGGCGTTGTTCCGCTCTGATAATAAGAAGAAATCCTTGACAAATCATATCTAAGGCTTCCTCGTGAATTTCCGTTGAGTCGTTTTTTGAATTTATCACGAACAGACAAACAGACGAAACGTGGCAGAGGACTTTGTTTTACAATATGTAAGGAAAGGATAATATATATTTGGGGTATTCCATGCCAAATCGACCACTTTTGAACCTTTCCCCTTTAGATTTCGCTGAATTTTTTCAAATTTTTTTATCCAACCCAAAAAAAGTTATGAAGCTTTTAAAAATATGGCTATTTTATTTTCAAATAGCCATAACTCTTTCAAAAATTGACCTTTCGGGACGGGAAGTAAAAAAATTATCATAATTGTTCTGCCCTCGAACGTCATAAACTGTGGTATGTTCGGAAAAGTTTATAACCTATCGCTACAGTACTATCTGAAACTATGGACAAACAATTTAATTATAATAATTTATTGTGTTATTTGACTCTATATTATGTAAGATTGGTGGTGTTTTATGTAATATAGTTTGGTTATAGTGCACAAGTGAATTGCATCGGAAATAATACCACGGAGAATAGATTCCGACTTTCCACAAAAACTCCCAGGCAACTTGTAACAAGTCGGCCACCATCTTCTTATAAAATTGAAACGATCGCAAGAGACTTCTAATATCATTACCTACTCGACAATGGCAGTAATAATAAAAAAAAACAATGCTTGAACTATATTTCTGTTATTATACACACTTGTTAACGTTTGAGCACAACCTCGACACATGATAACTGACAATATGGTCTGAGATGGTTAATTTGCTAAAACTTTAAGGAGAATGGCAGCTTCTGGAGCACACGGCGTGATTAACGGTACTTGCCCAAAAATCTTCTATGAGAATCTTATGGTTTCTTAAAACTGTTTTAAAAAAGGTAATAAATGTAAAAGGTTATAAATGAAGATATAAACGCCCTAGGACTGTGGTCATCTTAATGTTTTAAAATCCAAAGGCTCCAAAGACCATTTAAAATCTACTGGATCTAATGCCTGTCCGGTAGTTGATATGATAAAATTGATGTTTCAAGTATCAAGACGCGGTGCACTGGACGAGCGTTCAGCCTGCAGTGGCTCAGCCCCCGAAGCTGCTGGTACCGGATATATATCCGTTAGTGCAATATACGACCCCGTATCCGCAGTACAACCTCATGTATCCGCAGGTTAGTATGATTTTTATTTTATACTAGCAGTGCCCGCGACTTCGTCGACGTCAAATTTATGTAAAAACACCGATTAATAAAGTCATCTGAACATATTAAATCCATTTACTTACTTTTATCTCGTACTTAAGTCGCGTCGCCATTAAAAGTAGAATAACTTTTGATAGACCGAACCGATTTTAATGAAAGATTTTTTTTTATGTCATATGTGGCAAACGAACAGGTTGGTCACCTGATGTTAAGTGATCACCACGGTCCATGGACACTAACAACACCAGAGGAGTCGCAAGTGCGTTGCCACCCTTGGGGGGAAGGGTTAGGGGAGGGAGAGGAGAGGAGAGGTGAGGGGAGGTGGGTCTCCGGCGCTCTCACTGACCAAACGAACCGTAACAATGCAAGCACTGTTACTTCACGTCGGTGTTCCTGTGTGTCGGGTGGTAGTACCCCGGACGAGCCGACCCATTCATGCTGAAACCAGTAATAGCTTCAGCGTGGCTCTACCACCATTAAATACTAAATGTTTTTCGAAGATATGCTTTATAATTTTGTTGAAGAGGTTTTATCATGAACGCAGTATTATGGCAGTGTTCATACAAACAGACACACATTACTAAAATTGATTGAAATGTATTTTATTACTTATTCCTAACCACCTGCAACATTTTTTTACATAGATATAAATAGTACAGTCACGTTAGAATTACATTCTTATTATATGTATAGATGTCCTCTCTTTGCCCAAGAATAGAACATTTTTCTTTGTGAATGGTACTTTGATGTACCCTTGACAACGGTGTAACCTTCGTAAGATTTCGTGATGATCGGTTGAGTTTAAAGGGTGAAAAACAAACTGATATTCGTATTTATAATATTAGTAAGGGTTAGTAGATGTCAATGAAAATTATTTCCAATTTTTTTTTTATACTAAAGCTTATTAATAGCTATTACTAAAAACTAAAAAGAAAGAAATCAATTCTCGAATTGTGCAGGAAAAGATTTAGAGTGAGAAGAAATATTGCGATTGTTCAATCAGTCACCCCCCGGAAGACTGGTTTAACACTCGCAATATTCAAGGACATGACACTTCATGGCCACGTTTAACATATACAGTAATGATATCAAAACAAATACTAATAAACAACATAGAGAACTTTAGTTAAAGTTTGTTCTAAGACTCTCAAGAGTATTGGTACAAATTTAAATAAACCTAGGTTGAATGACCGGTGATAAAACCTTCGAGTGGCGTCTCGGAGTTTTATAACATTCGATAATAAAACGTTCAATAAAACCTTTTGTTTGTTCAAACTTCGAAAAACTATCCTTCGTTGGTTGGTTGGGCTCACTTTCACTTCACTCTTACTACACCCGACGGTCATAGACACTGTGCTTTAACATAGACGGGTAGAGGATTGACTATAATTGTTATACTTTCTAGATAATTAGGTCGAATATTGAGCACCTATTTTTTTTTATTGATTTAGAACGAGTATCAAGCACTGAGTATCCTATAAAAATATTGCTAACGAGTAACCAGTCACTTAGTATACATTTACATATATAGAGAAAGCTTTGAGGGACGAACTCAATTAAAACCACCGCATATGTGAAACGTATTTGCAGGTGATTCCACAGCCGTACCAGATGTGCCAGCCCGTGTACCCGGTACTGGAGAACCAGCACCAGCAGCAGGACTCGCCAGCAGCCAGGAGGAACAGCTTCCGAGCTCGTCCGAAGCATTCATCCTGCGGACACACTCCCCTGCCGACGCCTCCCGAGGTGGCGCTGCGCCGTGATAGTACTCCGCCCCAACAGTACCACCATCACTTCCCACCACACCGCCGCCAGGACAACAATGACATCGCTATCAAAATACAACAGGTTATCTATATCTATATTTTTTTTAATATCATAGGAGGTAAACGAACAGGCAGGTCACCTGACGTTAAGTGACCACCGCCGTTCATAGACACTAGCAACACCGGGGAGTCGCGAAGTCGCAAGTGCGTTGCCACCCTATGTTTAGGGGGACGGGGGAATGCGAGAGGGATTGGAGGGAGGTGGGAGGGGAGGGGGGCCCCCGACGCTCTCACTGACCGAACGAAACGCAACAATGCAAGCACTATTACTTCACGTCGGTGTTTCTATGAGAGGGTGGTACTACCCCGGGGGAGCCGACCCATTCATGCTGAAACCAGAAATAACTTCAGCGTGCCTCTACCACCTACTACCTACAACTAAAATCATAATAAAAAATCAAAATCAACATTATACTTTATTCAATTCAATACCTGAATTTATGAACGTCAAAGCTATCACCGGTTCGGACAAAAAACCCACTCATCGAGAAGAACCGGCAAGAACACTTGATCGGGTTTATCTGTTCATGTTATATATTTATATAAAACAGTAGCCGACCCGCGCCCACTTCGTTGGGCGATAATACGTAAGCGTGGAATGGTTATTTTGCGCTAAAACGCAGCGGAAGCTCTGAAAAGGAAAAAAATACCTCAATTTTGCAACATTCTTCATTGCTGCTCCGCTCCTATGGGTCTTATCGTGATGATTGCCTATAACCTTCCCTGATAAATGAGCTATATAACACTAAAATAATTTTCCAAATCGGACCAGTAGTTCCTGAGATTACCCCTTACAAAGTCACAAACTCTACCTCTTTATAATATTAGTATAGATAAATAGTTACATTCGTTTTTAGTGGATGCACAGAGAGGGGCGTCATTTCCAGACGTCACCATCGTTCACATATTGATCCACCCTATAATAGCCTTTATAAATTAAAACCCGTTTGACATGGTGTTTGAACTCACTATCCGGCAAATCGATAATGTGTGTTGATAAACAGCCTATAGCTTTCCACGATAAATGAACTATCTAATACTGAAAGAATGTTTCAAATCCGACAACGAACCCTCCGGCTTTATAATATTAAGTATAGATTACAACATACTAATTTCCACATAAGGATTTCTTATCAAAAAATATTTAAATACCGATTCCGTTTTAAGCCCCCCCATCCTCTCCCTCCTACAAACACCCCTCTCATATGCTACGATAGTATACAGCGTTCTCTCTGTCGCAACTTGAAATGACTGCAATAGACAGAGACAACGGTATACAAAACCGAACTTAGGTATCTCGCTCTCCTCCTCGCTACATACCAAATCAAAGTTTGGGCACTGTTTTATTTATGATCATTGAGCTTATATTTTTTCCGATACAGATAAAAGAACAAATGGCTCAGCTGAACGCGAAGGATAAGGAGAAAGAGAGGAAAAGAGATGACTGGAAAAGGAGAAGCAGTAACGGCTTGCTCGGAAACTGTCCACCGAACAACAGCTACAATGAACGCAGTCACGGGTTAGTTGTTTCATTATCATACTAGCTAATACCCCGCGACTTTGTTCCGAGTCACTGTGTCTCGTGCTTGGACACTCTCTTGATATTTCTTCCCTTATTGATCAAGCGATATAAGCGGACATAGTAAAACCAAAAAATACTTTATTCAATTTAAACCCTGAGAAAGCTCTCATGAAAGTCCAAGCTGCCACCGGTTCTTACAAACAAATCGGTCATCGAAAACTAGCAAGAAACTCTATCTGGTTTATCATTTTAACATACATATATAGATATATATTATTTAGAATAATTACACGTCCAAATCATTTTTAATGAATGTACAGAGTCGAGACGGTTGCAGCTATCACGATCATTCACGTATTGATCCACTCTATAATAGGCTTTTGACATCAAAAACCCCTTAAACTCACAGTCCAGCAAGTTGGTATTATGCTTTGGGATTTTGTTATAAAATCTATTACTTAAAAAAAACTGCTACTGGTCGGGGTGGCAACCACCACACCCACACGGGTCGGGGTACCTAGCCTAGCCAGTAGACTGTATTTAAATTGGCTGGAGGTAGAGATACCCCTGGAAAAATGTATGCCGAAAGGATTTTCTTATATATTTGGGATAAAAGCTCACTTACCTGATATAATATGCCTTCTCCGCCGACGTTGCCGATGATGAAAGCACCAGATTTCCAAAATAACACACACATAACCTTCGATCAACATTAACTAGATAAAGGGTCACGTACAAAATCGAAGCTAAATCTTGTCCGCGTAAATATATACTTATGTGTAGCTATTTGCTTACTAAGAAAGGGAGCAAAAAAGTTTTAAAACAGTTTTAAGTTCAACCTAATTACTACCATAACACCTAGTGATAATGTCACAAATGTTCAAAATATTATTTAATACTTACGGTAAAACGAGCAAAGCAATAAATTACTCCCGTCACTTACAGATGATACCCACCTTCCCTCCTCCTCCTCCCCCTCCCCCAAACACAGGCTGGTAATGCACTTGCGACTCCCCCGGTGTTGCAAGTGTCTATGAATGGTGGTGATCACTTAACATCAGTTGACCGAACTGTTCCTTTGCCTCCTATGATACAAAAAAACTCGTCTTAGTAGTCCGGTGAAGCTGTTAAGATCTTGCCAGGTCATTAGCGTAGTCATTTCGAAAAAAAATTGTGATTTTGAAAGCTTTTCCTCTTTGTGCAAAGTTGTCACATATATTGTGGTCGCTCCTTGTGGTATGACATGACATCGCTAATATGTATTATAAAACAAAGTCCCCTATCGCGTCTGTCTGTCTGTCTGTTCGGGATAAACTCAAAAACTACTCGACAGATTTTCACACAGTTTTCCCCAGTAGATGGAATGATTCATGAGGAAAGTTTTGGTATATAATTTGTCAAGGTGTTTTTTATTATAAGCGCGGGATAAATAAATTTTATAATTCTAATTTATATTTTGCATCTCTAACATATTTTATTCGATAGATATGGACAAAATGACGGCTTCTCAGTTAATTTATTATGTGCAGGCGTGTCACAAACGACGAGTCGCAACTGAGCAATGAAGCGCGGGTCATTGTCAATTCTATAAGAAATATGCAGTCGAAAAATACATGTGAGTAGCTTATTTAAAATTATATATATAGATTAATACGGTTACGTTACACGTATACTGAGATACAGTTGTCAAAGTTTTTGAATTAAGCGCCATCTAGTTATAAGTCGATGAGTTCACATTTTTTTCTAAAGACAGAAGAAATTTGTACACGTTATTCGTAATCATTGTTTTTTTAGATTAGAAATATGTCAATTAAGTAGCAATTTATTTATTTATTTATAAGGCACACATTTCAAGATAATGCAATATGAACGATTAAAATTAGATTTAGCTCATTTTGAAATACAACAACAAGCAAACAATTGAGTTTTAATAATTTTGACAATGGACATACATTTTTTTTGTCCTTCCAAATTATCTATATATCATATTGGGAGCATTCAGCACATTATTCAGCGAAATTAACACATAAATTACTCAATAATTTAGAATAAACCACTTTAACAATAATTAAAATAGAAGTGCATTAAAAACACATTGGTTATATTGATTAACATAGAAAATAATAGATGGCGGTGTTAGCAAACACCTATGATAATTCGAATTTTCGTAAGATTCTGTAATAAAAATATGCGTTACTATCAATGTGTTAATTTCGACTGCTAAATGCTCTGACTGCTGGATTTTTTTATATTTTTTTTGAACTGACTACGTTATTGGCCTTATTAGGCCTTTACAGCTTCACCGGACTACTGGATGCTCCCACTATGACATATATAATAATACATATTGATGCAAAAATCATAATTATACAGTATATTTTAGTAATTCAAACCGTTATTACAATCCTTACCTCGTAATATGATATTACATTGTGGCTTCCATCAAATAAAGTGTCGGTCATATTGTGTATCTTGTCAGGTCGGTAACTCTGCCGGTTTTGGTAGTGCTGCGGCTCCTGATTGGACAGATTCGACGTCCTGACGTCATTCCCTGATTGGTGATTGGTCGGCTTTGTAGAAATATTATGAATACATTTTTTTTTTGGCCACTATCTTCTAAT
This sequence comes from Antheraea pernyi, assembly GCA_015888305.1. Lineage (NCBI taxonomy): Eukaryota > Metazoa > Arthropoda > Insecta > Lepidoptera > Saturniidae > Antheraea > Antheraea pernyi. The sequence goes on along the minus strand of MU160339.1, from coordinate 65,777 downwards.
TACTAGATTATTACTGCCACTGTCGAGTAGGTAACGTCTATATACCGAAATGTATACCGTTGTTTTCAGATCAGGGGGAAGGCAGAGTTCCCGGACAGCGCGGCCGTCCCCGCCCTTTGCATCCCCTCTCCACCGGCCTCTACAGGACGCCATACTTACTCAGACAGGTCACTTACTACCATGTGACACGGCTACCATCCCATCGATATATAACGACGTCCGACGATACACTGTACTTCTATCAGACATAGTGCAGTCACTTTGTCGGAAAAGTAACGACTTGATCTAGAGTAACTGTGCGTGAATTATTCAAAGGAAACTCTCGTAATCTTTAAACACCTAAAGGTGCTTGCCAATAGATTTCAATTCGACGGAAGTAGTCAGAAGGGGTTGAAAATTATACCCTATGACCATGATAAGGTTTCATCAGGATAGGTACTGATTCTTAAGGGAAGTTATCGAAAAACATGTAAATCTGCTTACCGACAGACTTCAATTCGACGGTAGTGGTCAGAAGGGGTTGAAAATTATACCCAATGACCATTCTAAGGTTTCAGCAGGATATTTCGATTATTCCCACAAGTCACGTCCGTTGTATGTTGTTACAGATGTCGCCGAACACGTGGTGCAGACGATCCCCAGGACCGGTCCATCCAGGTTATTATATTGCTCATTAATCAGTGGATTATACTAAAATAATAATAAAATTAGTGATTGGATTGATAAAATTATTTCTATGCATTTGCTGTCTTGTCGATTTCAGTGAACATTAGTACATCCCACAAATGTATCGCTGTTTTTAATCGGCAGCGCTGCGAATTAGTTACATTATCTTAATGAATTTTTGTTTTGGACAGTATACAGTATAAACCAGGGCTGTACACAAACATGTTTTATTAATTTCGAGTGTTTTTATTTTTCGCTATTTTAACGGACTGCACGTACATCGACCATGGGGCCGCGGTTTTTGTACCCCCGGTTTAATCTTTTGGCTATAAAAAACATATGCGAGTTCTTTTTTCGATAACAGTAAGGATTGAGAAAGGATTTTAGAAAATTCATACCCTGAGGGGGTTAATAAGGGAGGTATATCACACTTGGCCCTTAGACCACCTTATCTATCTTCCTGTAGACGGTAAATCGAACCCATTGACTTCAAAAGCCTAGTTGGTTGTTCAAGTCAGTGGTCTAAGGGTATGAAGTGTTACAAAATTTGCTGTTTTTTTATTATTATTTAACTGCTATCTATATACGTTCGTGATAATTATATTTACGATTACGTTAATTAAAGATCTCGTTCTGACGTTCAAATTGCAAAAAAAATAGATTCATTAGGGCTTAAGTAATTATATTTGTATTGATTAAAATACTAAATCTGACATTTAAAATCATTTTCGATTTGCTACAGTTATAAACAATCCCCGTCGACCCCATCCGGACTCAAGGAACGGAGGTCGTCGTTAACTACAATACAAACAGACAGACAAACGAACGGAGTCAAAAATTATTAATTAATTTTGTTATGTATTTATATCTCATGTTATAAAATCATATGTGTAAGGAAAATTCTCTAAGCAATATTCTGATCAAGTCTCTCATATTGAAGAAATCAGTCTATGAGAAAGACTTCTTATGTATTGATTTATAATATACTGGTATTTATTATAGAAGTGAATAACATTACAAAACCTTTATTAAACCAACGACAGATCTGCATATTTAATTTTTAAACTGAATCGAAAATGAAGTATATAAAAAGTATGTGTGTACTTATGTACACGCGTTAGAAGTTATACTTCTTTGGCGTAATAAGATAAAAATCTTTTCAAAAATTTCATCTTTCGCCTTATTCTACGTTTGTAGAAAAGTCGACACTAACAATAGAAAAAAGGTATTTAATACATTGAAAGTTTTAATACAAAGAAACAAAATGTTGACTATAGCTAACTTCAGGGTGTCGGTTTTTAGTGACAGTGTGCGCGCGCATCGTAAAAATTAACCCTCATCATTTTTCCCTAACGCGCCAAAGAAGTATAACACACACACACAAATTAAAGCACACATTATATATAGATCTATAAATTGGCTGTTAGAATTCTCCTTACATATATCTCACGGTTTTCTTCTAAAGACATTAATAATACTAGCGAACGTTTTAAAAAATTTCAACCCCTTTCGTACCTCGTAACTTCATCCCTTAAGTGCCTTTTATTAACCATTAGAAATAATTTCTCGTCGTTCAAGATTTCAGAACCTCCCCGATTATATATAGATTTTTTAATTGGCAACACACAATTTAAATTTAAATGATTTATGTTTACATTTGAGATTTACAGTCTCCTCAGTTTTTAAAATCTCCCAGAAATTATATCGATTTTACAGATGGCAACACTACTCACCATTATACCTTATGGTTGACGTTATTAATGGATTTCCATTTGCTACCGATCCGCTGTCTAGTCTTTTGTCACTGAGCATAGTGAATCTTTAATGTCTCTAGAATATAATCCATAAACTATAGAATGTTGTGAATAATTATATCATTATAGATCAAAGATAACTCGTCTGGTGTCGCTGTGATCTCAATCGCTAACTTGAGCTAGTCATTTTGTACGTTTTAATGGAACCGTTAGACGTTTAAGTGTACGTTAGGCGTGTGATACACGTTCGATTTCGGCTTTCGGCTTGAAAAATTCGGCCCGAACCCTTATCTCGAAAATTAATTGTTAGAATTCATCGACGAATCTATATTGCGGTGAAGTGGTATGGGTATTTTATTACAAAAGAAATCGTTCTTATTAAAAAAGTGCGACTTTTTTTTGCAAATTACCGTCAAATTGCACCGCAAATGTATGTCAAATTGATAACAAAGTATTTAATAAGTCATTTGCATATTCAATGTAATTAAATAACTACATTTCTTTAAACTTTTCGTTATACTTTATTATAAAAAAATACACGAAAGTATTTAATATCATAGAAAAATTACTCTCCATTTCTTAAAGTGAATTTGACGACCATTTGCGAATGCAATTTTTTGTCAATTTGCAGTGCAATTTATCGCTAGACTGTTAGGAAGTTTGAAGTCATAGTTAAATTACTATCAAGTTTATTAAAGTTAATATGGTATTACAAAAATGCTATATACAACGTATTCCATACTTTATTCAGTTGGAAAAAGATTCGCTCGATAGTTTTTTTTTTTTTGTTTCTAATATTTATAGTTACTGTAAATATCCTCACAGGAGGATTGATAAATAATTATGAGACAATAAACCAATTACAAAAAGAAACAATTTTCGGCGTTACCACGATAGTTAAAACCGAACGTGTACGACCCGCCTTATTAATGTATTTTTAGGTTTTCTTTTTTTTTTTTTAAAATAAATATAGCTCCATCTCATGAGTTGTCTTTGATATTACATTTTTATTTATGGTTTTTTTCCGGTCACGATAAATCAACTAACTATGCATGGTGTTCTCTAAATTTATTTGAGATATTATCTATTTGTTATGTTCAGGATTATTATTTTCTTGTTTTTAATTTAAATCTTGTGGTCTATAAATGATTTCGGTATCTGTTTAAATGATCCGCTTATTATAAGCTTATTTACGAGATAGGCACTTCCGTTTCCGGTCTGCGTGTCGACTTTGACAGTAAATATCATTGACTTCCGGTCAAGTACCTCACATGTCGTATTACACCATGGTACAATGGCACGTTCGGAGCAACGCCATCTTACTACTTCATTTGCGTCTTTTCCCCCTAAATACGTTTAAAAAAGGACCGGAGGGTAAAGCCATAAACAACATCAAACAAATATGTAATTGACAGAATACAAATAAATCACGGGTAGCGTTATTTATCGTGACCGAAAAAAAAACTGATTCATATTTATATAGTTTTATGTTTTTACTTTTAAGTTTCGTTAATTATATTTACTTTTAATTAGTATAAAAAAATGATTATTAACACTCTGTTATTATAAGCGATAAGTGACGTCATATGTGCGCTTGCGCATCTCGCATGACGTCTTCGCAAGGACGTTTCTAGAACCCGATCGGTCAAGTTCAAGTTAGATAACTTAAGTCGCACATGACAATTACATCTCACGTCGGTCACACGTACTTAAAATACTGAGTTAAATAAAAAAACAATACGGCGTGTTTATGTATGTAAGATTATTAAACTCAATTAGTATTGCACTACTTATTAGTTACTTAATTAAATCACTTAAAAAGTTGTCATTTTAAAATATCTTATTTTTAATTCTCAGGTGAATTAAAAAACATTATATTAAAACATGCTATGTTGTCTCTCTCTAACTCGTGTAACTTTCTATTACTATTTTCAGTTAGATTAAAATATTTTTTCGCTATAGCCCCAATTTGTTTTACATTTTCTATCGATTTTTGTTATACATGGTCTTGTAAAAGTATTTTGTAGAAGATTTTCCTCATAATTTTTTTCAGCGTTTGCATAAACCTCACATATAACTTCGTAATAGGAGTTTTTGGCGGGATTTTGGTCTGTCATGTAGTGGATTTTATATTTTTACTCATAATCTTGTGTTACTTGACTCTGTATTGTGTAAAATTGGTGGTGTTTTATGTAATATCGTTTGTTTATTGTGCATAAGTGAAGTGAATAGATAATAATACCAGGGACCATGAATTCTGAGATGCCACAAAAACTCTTAGGAAAGTTCTAACAAGATGGCCACCATCTTGTTGTAACATTGACATTGACATTGAAATGATCGCACGACACTAACTTACAATAATATTAACTACTCGACAATGGTAGTAATAATCTAAAAGATTGGATACCAAAAAGAAAGTTAAAGTTAAAGAAAATAGAACAAGAAATAATTATAAATTACCATCATACATTCACAAACACGCTGTATATAGACACGGTCGTGAGATATCTATCAATAAAATATTTCATAACAGAAAAAGTAATTTTAAATTATCGATACTAATTCTATCAAGTTAATCGATCGATGTCTATTTAATCCCGTCTATTTCACGTCTACCCTCATTCCAAATCTCTTTAACACTAAAATCGACTCTCTTTCATTCCTACACCTGTCTCATTCTTCCCAATTGTACGTTAAGATTTGAAAATGTAACTCTCAAAGATTAGAACAAGAAAATGTTAACAAAAATTAAAACCCGACTTCTAAACAATTACTCTAAAAAGACTCATCAGAATGTCTTTGGCCATAATTATATAGTAATTAAGCTATTCATATCTTGATTTTGACGAGTTCCTTGCAGAATCTTTGAAGTCCAAGGACCAATGCTAAATGAAATTAAAATTGGTCTTGCCCTTTTCCAATAAGAAACAATTTTTTTCAAATTTCTCTATATATGACGGTAGTTCTGAGGCAACGAAACGTTAAAAAAAATACCTGAGAATTAACTCACTTTATGCAAATCGGTAACAAACTGAAGGTCAATTTAAAGAATCGTGAATGACATATACATCCTCATCAGCCTGTAAGAGACCCACAGCAGCCTCTTTCCGAAGGAAGATATGGGATATAATCACTCCAACAGCCCACGATGTATTGGCGATTTCAAACTCTCAGAAATCCATAGTTCTGTTTCCCCACATACTACAAGAACATTTCTCAGTTTCAGGTTGCCTCACAGTTGTTTTGCTTGACCGTCCAATTTAGTTTACTATTATAAATTAGTAAATGTACACAAAGACCCTAAGTACATGCTCGGGTTCGAGCCTTGCGACATGGGATTGATAATCCACCGGTTAAACCACTGGACCACCCCGACTTTACATGTATATGTGTCATTGTATTTTATATCGCAACAAACACTAGGTTTAACGTCAGCCACCATGGCACTCTTACTCGTGCCACGTCCCGGGGTCTGATACAGTGTATATCCAGTCACAAAACGGAATACCGGAGTGTCTCTACTCGAATTACTATCGTCTTATATCAGTCAGTGTCTCTTTCGGTTGGGATCAGCCAGCATGACAGTTGTGACTGTCGATGATCGTTGCTGGATTGCACTGTTCTGCCACACTCTTAAGTTGTAAGCCTGTCGCTAAGCTTGATGTGTTCCGTCACACGCACTTAGGACGCAGCTCCCTTTTGGCTTAGCGTGTTAACTATAAGTCTTGTGATAATATCAATGTTCTAACAAAATGTTGGCTCCCTTGTTAGAACTTTCCATTAGTTTTTGTTGCATCTCAGAATCCGTGCTATGTGTTATTATTTAAAATTCACTATATAACAGACTGGGATCCCGCCAAAAAGTCCTTACCCATCTTAAATACCCCAAAACTCTTTTCCACATATTCTAGTGCCTTCTACAACCGATCGTGCAACTTGATAAAGAATATACTATCGATATTAATTATAATCGATATAAATTAAAAACCGATAGTCGTAGATTAGTGTTTCGAAAACGAATGTGTTGATTCGATATAAATGTGACTCTTCTCGTTGTAAGCGTTTCTTAAATGTCAATAATTCTAATGTATCCATTACGTCAGCGCGATATGTGAATTTCTATCGATTAACTTATCGGTAGTTGTTACACGCTGATGCGAATTATGTTTGTGTTCGCATGATCGTTTGATTGATTCCCAGTGTGATTATTGTCTATCGCCATCTATTGGAATTTTTATCGAATCGATTACAGAACGCGCACTGATTGTCTTTGATTCGAACGGACATGAATTATTTAACACAGATTTCGATTAACCATATTTATTATAAGTTACAAATGAAGGTAGTTTGCAAGCTATTTCTTTATAAATACAATTATGCTAGATAAAATAATATTGAAAATAAACAAAAAATAAGTAATCCAGTGAAACTGTAAAGGCCTTGCCAGGATAACAATGTAGTCGGTTCGAGAACAAAAAATAATTGGCTGACAATTACATTTCAGTTTAAAAAAAAACAGCTTCATCAGTAAGACACGAATAAATTAGTATTTTTTTAATAATGGCGATATCTATTGGTCATGAGTAAGAAATCCATCGATATATCCGTCTCTTGTCAAATCAGATATCGAATCCAGCACAAATTTTATAATACCTAGTGTCTAGAATTGATTTTACAAGAACTGTTAATCAAAGTGATCAGTGCGTGTTCGATTTAAAAAAGAAAGGAAATGTCAGGTTGACAGTTGAACTGTCAAACTGACAACAACATGGCGATGACGTGTAGAATGGTATTTATATGAGAATGTTTATTGTAACACGTAGAGTATATCATTGTTAATATTAAAGATTTTAGCCTATAATTGGTGTTTTATTATATTGTTTCGCCTTATACAGAGGGGAAATTTGTCTTGTTAGACGACAATTATTGACTACGACTCATGGATAAAGAGGGCATAATTAACAAGGAAGCTACTATATTGTTATGTTATTCTCATATCTGCGAAACGGTGCTTCGACTAGTCGCAGTAAAATTAACATCAAAATCATTCCGATGAAGGCGCAGATTATACGTACGCACACCTGTGTCTTTCCATTGACATCAGCGTCCGCCAAACTCTGATGTGTGTAAAAACCGCCAGCTCTGTTACAGTGCTGCGTCCATCATCATGCAGCCCGATAGTTCGTAACGCATAACGATAATGTCTTTCCATATCTGCATTGAGTGTGATCATAGACAAAACTTGGTGCCGAGATACGCTCTATGAGTAAACGCTACCTGCGTTTGCGTGGGTAGCTCTAGAAAGATTAAAAACTAAAGGTTAGGCTGAAAGAATATATATCGGTCTTTAAAAGTAAAATATCCCAACAAAAACTTAACTCGAATGACTTTATACACTATGTATTCAGTTTGTGACAAACTACTTCATTTTTTTTATATCATCGAATGCAAATGAACAGGTTATCACCACCGTCCATAGACACTTGCAACACCAGAAGAGTCGAGTGCTTCGCCACCCTGTATTTGGGGGAGGTGGGTTAACCATTCATGCTGAAACCAGTAATAGCTTCAGCGTCCCTCTACCACCTCTGAATGACCTTATTCAAAAGAATGTATATCTGAAGCCATAATTTAAAATCGCGCCATCTAGTATTAGTAAAATAAACTAGATTACTGTCACCCATTGTAAATGTCATAAACTAATTCAAAAACAATTGATGTAACGCGAGATGTCTCTTATTGTCTTTTACTAACACGCCATTATTCCGACAAGTTTCAACTAAGTGCGATATATCTCCGTACGATTTTTACCGCACAATCTATGAACCATAGTTTCAGTTTCTTTATTGCATCATCATCGACCTGTAAGATAGCCACTGGTAGGTCATTTCCGAAGGTAGATATGAGTACTCACCTCTGTGTCAGTATACGATGTGTTAGCGATTTCAAACTGAAAAATTCACAATTCTATATTGTTCCATATACAGTAGTACCTACTACAAGAACATTTCTCAGGCTCAGATTTCCTCTTGATATTTTCCTTCGCCGTCAGCCGATAATGTTACCAATTTAAATGAAAATATACGCGAATTCCGAAAAATTCGCTGGTATTTGTTGGGGTTCGAACCTGTGGGCATTGGATTGGTATTCCACGGGTCAAAACACTGGACCACTGCGACTATTCTCGGCCTAAATAGTACTGGAACTATAATACATTGAAGAATAGTACAGTCCTTGCAAATCTTTTTGTTCCAAAGCTGTAATAAAGTCAAGTGTTTAATGCAAAACAAAGTAAAATTGTTATTATAGGAATCTGAATTTAGCATTTGTTTATCATTAAATTGTCTCGATATTGTACGTATAATGCGTATTTATACCTAAATTTGTGTTCTGCACAACTATATTAATAGAGGTCAAAAGGTTTAGAGCGAAGTGTAGTCGCTGTGCTAATTCTCAATACAGACAACAGATTTTCCCGATATTGCTTTCGGTACATATTTTTTATACAGTTTAATCTACACACATCAAAAAAGTCTAAGCAACATGCGTGATATTACAAATTTTACCATTTATATTAATTAATTTCTAAGTATTTACTCAAACAAAGTGCGTAGGTAAGTAAACTTTTTTGTTATTGATGACATACTGGTTGGTTGTAAAAAAAAAATTTGATTATGTTTTGTTTTTTCATAAAATTCAAATGACTGCGAATTTGTTTGAATTTAAGTGCGTTTTAATTGCTACGTTTAGTCTTGATTTTATAATTTTATCAACCATTTAAATAAAGTTAGCGACAAAATTGAATTGTTAGATATTCTTTACGTCATGAAGTGACGTCATTTGATGGCAGATGAAGTGCAAAGAGCTGTAGGGATGTTGCAAGTGGGAAGTAATCAATCTTAGGTATCTCGACATTTTGGCATTCATAGAAGTGTTATTTGTCGTCTTTGGCAGCGTTACAATGATACAGGAGAACCCGCTGAACAGCAACCAGGCCGTAAAAGGAGTACAACCACTCGGCAAGCCCGGTACATACAACTGACTGCAAGACGCCAGCCGATGTTAACCGCTCGAGAGATAAGTTTGAGGCTACAAATTTCAAGTGGTGTTGATGTAAGTCCTCAAACTGTGCGAAATCGACTGCATGAGTACGGCCTACGAGCTCGACGCCCAATCAGGTGCCCACCGATACGTCACGGGAATCGCGCTCGTCGATATGAATGGTGTACAGAACGCATAACATGGACACAGGAACAATGGGATAAAATTATGTTTTCCGATGAGTCGAGATTCGGGTTTAAGCCTGATACAAGAAGGGTGCGAGTGTATCGTCGGCCCAGAGATACTGAAAGGCTCAGGTATATTATATTTCAGTGTTATATACAATGTTTATTTTGGCAAATATATATTTTCAATACTTAATCACAAGGAATGTAATTGAAAGGAGGTTAGTTTTTATCTTAATCGGACCCGGTAGGTGATGCTGCGAAGGGGTTCTAGGTTTATTGTAAAAGGCTTCTCACATACCAACTGGGTATATGTTTGAGTGAGTCCCTGGATAGTTTGGATTTACAATTGGAAACGGTAGGCGTCGCTGCAATCGGGTTTTAGATTTATTAAGATTTTTCGCGTTTAAAAATACAATTGTAACTGGTAATATTATATAACCTATTTGGTGCAGACGAAGTTGCACGGGTCATATATATATATATATTTGAACTTTAGTCTTTAATCTATAGCCAAGCTATCATAACACTCCTAATATGTTATGTTCAAACATTGTCTTCACTAAATTCACCCATTAAATCATTTCTTTTGACTAATTCTTTTTATTGTTGTTTGTATTTGTCAGAACAAGGTTTATATGAAAATATTTAAAATGAGTGAGACAGCACGGAGATCTTCAGAAATATTGAAAACTAGCTGATACCCGTGACTTTGTCTGCGTCATTTATCATCTTAATTGTTTTATTATATCTCAAAGGGATAAGAAAGCGTTTTCGACGATAACTCCCAGGGGGCTTGACTTTTTCCAACGTTTTCAACAATTACCGTTAAATTTAACGAATTTACACAACATTTTGACGAATTATATACCTAAATCTTCCACGTAAATTACTCTATCATGAAAGTTCGTTCAGTGGTTTTTGAGTGTATCGCAAACATACGGACGTGGCGGAGAACTGTTTTACAATTGTAATGATTATACTTACTCTGTTTTACAATTGTAATGATTATAATTACTCTGTTTTACAATTATAATGATTATAATTATATATGCATATATATATATATACTAACTATACAACCGCGAACAAATAATTCACGTTTTAGGTACTAACAAAAAAATCAGCGCCGTTTGACAGAATCCTTAATTTATGCTTTTAAAAATTAGAAACTCGCGATAATGCGATAAAACGAAGCAATGTTTGATTATATTTATTGCCAAAATAAATCGTCATTTTGCTTCATTGTTGTAATCTGTCAAAACGACCATCATAACGTGTGCGAGAGTGAGTCTATTTCTTTGTTACTTCTTCACGCCTTTAACTGCTTAACCGATCATCGTGAAAACTCAAAAAACATCAATCCAAAGAAGGGCTGCTCACGAAGGATACGGCTACTACTCACGCCAGTGGAGTTGCAGTCACAATAGATATAAAGAACAACGTTTCTAATATGTAATGCATAATAAAAAATACGTCCAGACAGTCATAAGGATGCCGACAAAAGTAAAAACTCAAAACAATTACATTAGACTGGTTTTTACATCTATAGGCACTCCGAACAATAGTTAACTATTTTATACAGTTTATTAACTCATCAAACGTATGATGGGCTGCACAACTACAAAATATCAATATTAGATGTACATACATTCATATAAGTATGAATATGTAGCTAAGCTTAAGTTAGCTCAGATAGGTCGCGAATTGCATGAATCGGGCAACAGCCAAAGCCGAGGTGTGCCGCACACCCTTGAGCTAGTTGTCAAATAAAATCGGCTGAGTGCCTTAAGCGCTCGCCTTAGTAGTCCGGTAAAGCTGTTAAGACCTTGCTAGGTCAATAGCGTAGTCAGTTCGAAAAAAAATACACCGCTGTACTACGCGTCGCTAGTCCGCAATACGGTCAATCACGCTTAATAGCATGTCATGGCGCGAAATTATAAATTTATCTGCTGCCAAAAAAGTATCTCTCAACGCGCCTAAGGAAGTTTTCACTTCAAGTACATAAATAATGAGATATTAAACCGAGCGTTGCAAAAGTTTACGCGATTGGAGCAGAATAATATAAAAAAATCATTCTGAATCCGTCCCGCGGTAACCATCGGAACAACACGGAGTTGATTAACGCCACTCGCTGCCTCTTTCACACACAGTTGTTTGCTATCCCTCTCGTATATACAGAAGCTCCCCGACTTTCTTTGTTCTTAGTAAATAGATCCTTCAATCCAAGCGTTGCGGTGTAATTCATATAGCGTTGTAATAAAAATTACTTAGTTATTTCTTAGGTTATCTTCGCTGGAGAGATAAACGGAAAATCAATCAAAATCCATCACTTTATTGCTTCACTTGCCAATTATTATATATATTTTTTTATATGACTGCACTATGCCTGATGGTAAGCATAGTACAATCCAAAAACAATGTCGACGACCGAGTGACACACTATCCTTCGGCGGTCGCCGCTGTCATGCCGGCCTGCGAAAAGCTGGATATGCACAGGCTGATCCTGAAACGCGACCCGCAAAAGCGAATCACTATGACGGGCTTTTTCGCCATGTACATGGTGGTTGCGACCCAGTCAGGCTGTAAAACCCTACCGCCCCGCAAAATCTAGTTTATATCTAGTATCTAGTTTGCTTAAATCTACAATTTAATAATATTGACAGTGTATTTTTCAATTTGAAAGTTCGATATTATACATTATATAAGTATACTCAAAATTACATCCATCTAGACATAAACACAGCTAAAAGCGAAAAAAAAGATACAAAAGCGGCGCGTACGTGAGAAAATAGAAAAGAAAAACAATTTTACCCAAATAATTAAATAAAATACCCAATTACAAGTAAAAACCGGCTAATGTTGTCTGTTATAGCTAAAACAAAGATAAAAAAACAGTTACCTAACAGACAAGAACAATAGCATGGTTTTAACACTTTTCCAAAGTTCTAGCTACCAGCCTTAAGTTGAATATCGGTCGCTAAGCTCCTGTTAGTGTGTTCCGATAACTGAACTTGAGCGTCAGTCTTCTTTTGGGTCTCGTGTGTCATATACCATCAGATGATAATGTATTCAAACGCTAACATCTATAGAGTATAAATAAATAATAGTTATTTAATAAATTTCAATTAAAAATAGTGTATTCGTGGATGGATTTTTTATGAAAGCGTGTTTTTTTAGTTTTTTTTAAACTATTATTTATTTTTCTATTTTTAAGTTAAAATTTTTTAACTTTTTTTTTCGGATATTGCATTGTCATCGATCTTTGACACGTGTGCAAAGTTTGAATTAAATCTGATCGTTCAAAGTAGGACAAAATCGAGCTCAAAGGGGTCGGTTACATACATCCATACATACAGGTGAAGCTAATAAAAGCGTGATAAAAAGAATTCAGTGATTAGCAGAAATACATAAAAATGCTAAGTAATATTATAACCACGATTGTCAGTTTGTTTATTACATTTTAAACACTAAACAGATCATTGTGAAATTCTTGAAACACGTCAAAGAGTACATACAGAAAAGGAGATATGACACCTTTTAACCCGAAAAAATGACTGTCTCGAGAGAAATAAGCCAAATCTACATAATCGATCATAACCGCTGGCTAAAACTAGTACACAAAAAAATATTACATATTATACTACTATAGATTACTACTGAAATAACCATGTTTCAGATTTTCTCCTTTAAATTTCTCACTTAAGAATTCATAAGATAATTTTTAACACATATATTCACCGCAACTTGCTGAATAATACCAGACTAGGCCCCCCTCGGCAGCAGCTCAAGCCTAGGTCCGTTCCCTCGGCGTGGAGCCCTTGAGTACGCTGCTCGCGCGATACAGTGACACAAAATCTTACACCACTGCGACAACATTACACATATCACCTCCACACACGTGCACGCGTACACGCTTACACATGCAGGTGGAAGGGTTTTATTTTTTTCCCCTTATCAAACTGAAATAGTTTAGAATATTATCCGATACGAAATATATATAAGGGTTGTTGAGGTATGTATGCTTGGTACACATATATGTATCAACAACTCATATATGTATGAATAGTTAGCTTAGCTTAGGTTAGCTTACATAGGTCACGAATTGCATGTATCAGGCAACAGCCAAAGCCGAGGTGTGCCGCACACCCTTGAGCTAGTTGTCAAAATAAAATCGGCTGAGTGCCTTAAGCGCTCGCCTTAGTAGTCCGGTGAAGCTGTTAAGACCTTGCTTGGTAAATAGCGTAGTCAGTTCGAAAAAAAAAAATTGCTGAATAATTTACTGTAACTATTGTATACATCATTTAATGCGATTTATATTGTCTTTAAACGCGGGCGAAGTCACATGCGATTGTTAGTTTAATATAAAATACAGTCGAATTGAAAATTCAGACGCATTATTTAAAGCGGCACTTCGCTAATTTCAGGTAATTAACGTTCCTGCTTCCATAAAGTCACTCAACTCGAGACGTATTTAGAAATTAAGCCCTCTGTTTTTATGTTGATTTGCGTATATAATATATATAATATATGCAAAATAGTTCGGGATGTACGTTTGTTTTTTATAACATACCTATATGATTTTGTCAGCGGTTTATCATCCCATTAAGGGTATGCACAACAAAAAATGCACTTTAATAATAATAAATATCTATTAAAACAAATTTAATGAAAAACATGGGTACCTAATCTGTGACATTAGAAGTAGTATGGCTTGTAACAAAACTATACAATAAATATAAAGAATTTGAATAACATCTTCATATTTCTGATTTATCATCGTACCGGTAGTAATTAACGTAGACATCTGTATTATTGTAGGTGGTAGAGCCAAGCTGAAGTTAGTACTGGTTTCAACATGAATAGGTTGGTTCACCCGGGGTAGTACCACCCGACCCACAGAAACACCGACGCGAAGTAACAGTGCTTGCATTGTTGCGTTTCGTTCGGTCAGTGAGGGCGCCGGAGGACCACCTCCCCCCTCCCCCCCTTCCCCACTTCTCCCTTCCCCAAATACAGGATGGCAACGCACTTGCGACTCTCCTAATGTTGCTAGTGTCTATAGACGGTGGTGATCACTTAACGTCAGCTTGCATCCTATGATATAAAAAAAAATGTTCAAATGTGTCACCAATGTCAAAGATATTATAGATTACACACATTAAAAAAGACATACACGCATCTCACTTTTAATCAAAAAAAGAAATATCAGAAAAATTTAATTTTGTGAATGCGTTTAAAAGTTTGACCATGTGTATAAAATATGTTATAAAATAAGTTCAATACAGATGGTTTTTTTTTTACGAACCTACTACGCTATTGACCTAGCAAGGTTTTAACAGCTTCACCGGACTACTAAGGCGAGCGCTTAAGGCACTCAGCCGATTTTATTTGGGCAACTAGCTCAAGGGCGCACGAGACACCTCGGCTTGGGCTGTGCAATTCGCGACCTATCTGAGCTAATTTAAGCTAACTATTCATACATACATGAGTTGTTGAAACATATATGTGTACCAAGCATACATACCTCAACAACCCTTATATATATTTTGTATCGGATAATTTTCTAAACTATTTCAGTTTTATAAGGGGAAAAATAAAACCCTTCCCTTTCATGTGTAAGCGTGTGTGCGTACACGTGTGTGGAGGTGATATGTGTTAATACAGACGGAATAACGCCATAATACACTACAATAATTAGCATAAATCAGAATAGATGCATTTTTTAAACAAATTAAAGTAAATAAAACATTTTTTTTAAACGACTTATTTCATTTTTCTTCACTTTATTAATTATCTTCGGTGGCTAAGTTTTTCACACGCTTAAATCAAAAAGGGAACAACAGTCAACTATTTTCGTAGTTTTAGATCGTATTGAAGTGGCTGACGAATTAGACGCATTCTTCTCGCAATTGCAATTTACTTCCTGGTGAGAACTCGAAAAACGGAATCTTTGAGTTTAATCTGTTTTTGATTAAGGTGACGAGATGAGTAATTAGATCACGACAACGTAACAAACAAACTCAATTTCGCATTTATAACATTAATTAGAATACTATACACCCTTTCCAACACATTAATTTGTGTACGACGTAGTTTTATTAAAGTGAAACAATTTTTTTTCATCGCCTTAAATGTTTTCAGCTATCTATCGCATGTCGCATTACAGTCTACGCGCGGCCGCGTAATAGGGGTACACGGAAAGGCGTTTGGCAGTAGCAAGCAACAACATGTTTATCATCTGAATGATTAGAATTATTATGTATTCCGTACTCTAATACGCAAATTAAAATGTATAGTTGGATATCTTGTCTACTACTGGTTTCCCATTATTGTTCCCATTTTCCAATTATTAAGTTAGGGTTAAAAACGCGATTTTAATACCCTAAATCAAATAATTTTCCCAAAAATTTCACTTAAACGACTACGATCCGAAAAAAGTTTCACTTTTACTTGGTTAAATCAAAACCACACAAATTTTCTATCAATAAGTAAATAATATTTTAATTTCAATCAATAAAAATAAAGAAAAAATGTCAGCCCTGAATGCGTCCCTGTATCCCATCCAATTAGCGATCAGATTAAAGATATGCCCGGGGAGCTATTACCCGGCAAATTAGCCGGTCGTCGGACGGGGGGGACGCGCCACCCCATAAGTTACGCGAGTTAAGAACTGAAGCGATTAAAAAAAAATATTTTTACACATATTCACTTATTAACTGTGCCCATGATTCCATCCGCGTGGAACCTAATGAAAAAAAAGTGTGTTTGTACTTATGTACACGTGTTAGAAGTTATACTTCTTTGGCGTAACAAGATAAAAATCTTTTCAAATATTTTATCTTTCGCTTTATTCTACGTTTGTAGAAAAAACGACACTAACAATAGAAAAAAGGTATTTATTTAATACATTGAAAGAAACAAAATGTTGACTATAGTTAACTTTAAGGTGTCGGTTTTTGCGTGACGGCGTATGCGCGCATCGTAATTATTTCAAGGGTCGGTTTTTCGTGACGGTGTACGCGCGCATCGTAAAAATTACAATAACTTCTGATAGGGTGGATCGATTGAAACCAAGACTACGTTACTCGAGGAGTAATGTATGCTTTATGATTGACATGTATTTAATTACTTATTCTATAGACACCTGCAACAATTTTTTTTCACAAAAATGTAACGTTAGATTTACATGTTTATTATATGTAAATAGTAGTCCGGTGAAGCTGTTAAGACCTTGCTAGGTCAATAGCGTAGTCAGTTCGAGAAAGAAAAACATTATGTAAATAATAGATCTTTACCTATGAAATTGCCGTTTTGCAGTACTGGCCATTTCAAATCAATATAATTTTTGTTTGGCTAAGAATTCTAATTTCAAATTAATTTTATTTTAAAAACATGGAATTCTTTTTCCAAATGTAGTCATTTGTTTATTGATTAATGTTACATTTTCAAGGCATTTCAATCTTTCTTGTCATTATGGATACGTTAAAAATTCTTTCATACAAAACGACAATTTCATAGGTAAAGACCTAATAATATATGTATACTTTACTATAACTTCGTTTTATTTAATACTAGCTGTACCCGCAGCTCCGCACGCGTTTTTTAAAATCGTATTAAAGAATTATAGAATTGTGAGACTATGTACAATTACAGAAACGCTCTTTAAAGACAATTGTAAGTACGACGCCCTCGTTTTGTATTTGAATATTCCGTTACAATTTCTTGAATATTAACGAGTTTGTTGCTTTTACAAGAATGTTGTCGCTCGATACTGTAAAACTTTAATTAAATAAGAGGACACAATTTCACGCTCGGCTATTTTCCATTAAAACTAAGCACAACTTATGGTAATCGATATCTGATATATCTATTAATACATATTATAAAAGTAAGTTCTCTGTCTGTTCGCTATAAACTCAAAAACTAGTGAACGGATTTTCGTTCGGTTTTCACCAGTAGATAAAATGATTTTTGAGGAAGGTTTAGGTATAATTTCGCATCATGGCATGCTAGGAAGCGTGACCGGCTGCATTGCGCTTGCGCGACTTGCGTCAGGAGTTAGTATCGTAGTGCGCATAGTTTAGTATCCTGTGTACATCTAATGTTGATATTTTGCAGTTCATCATACGTTTGATTGATTAATAGACTCCATAAAAATGTATATAATTATTGCCCCTCGTGCCAATAGATATGAATTATTATTTTATTGTTTTGAGTTTTCACTTCTGTCGGCATTAAGACTGCCTTGACCTTTTTTTTATTATTAGGGCTAGTATAATATAGATATTTAAAACGCAAACACGGAGCTGACGGAATCATCATGTGCTACCCGCACCTCGCGCTACCCGTGAATCCATGACCTCTCTGCTCAGTAGATACACATTATGTCGATTGATCTAGGATCGAATCTCTAAGGTGAGCCGAAGTTTTCTGTGAAGGAAAGCATTATGATGAAATAATAGCATAGTTGTAGGTCTTTTTTAATGTTTACATGACTAATTGTCATCCCAAGTCAAGCCAACCAAGAGTCTGCACAAATAATAAAAAATATAAAAAAAGTTCAAAATTTATCGTCAAACACCTGTAGGTGTATTCCGGCAGCTGCACTGGAGTGTATGCTCTCCTCTAAGTCCAGCATGTTACCATATTAACCCTAAAATCTATAAAGTATAGAAAAATTTGGATATATTACACAATTACTATACCACAAGCACAGACTCTACAAATTTGCATTTTGTGAAAAAATATCTAGTAGTTGACCTCTTTTTTTTGTCAACCTACGCGACAATAATCTTAAGAGATTTTACTTTTTTTTGGGGGGTTATCAAGTAACAAACACACAGATTTCACGAAGTTAAGAAGGTTGCAGTTCTGAGGTTAGTCATTTTACTCATTGTTACGTTGATACTCCTGAGGGTTGAGCTATAAGTGTCTGTATCCAATAACAACTATTTGCTTGGAATATGACAGCGTTGTGGTGGATGTAGTCGAGTTTTGCACAGGTTTTTCAATTCTTAATCTCATCTATGAGATATCTAAACCATTCGGTCCTTCAGTTTTCTGTCAACAAACTAATTTAAAGCGCCATCTGTTGGAGACTAAAGAAATGTATAATTAATAACAATAATCAACATTGACAATCATTTCAATAAAAAAGTTTAAAAAAATGAGGGTATTAATCGAAACATAAATTATCCTATATGTCAATTAAGGTCTTTACAGCTTCACCGGACTACGAAGCAGCGGCGCGGCTCTCGGCGCGCTTTATATACCTGCGCAGACGTGTACAACCTACATCACCAGCCTAAGCT
>MU160339.1:28412-45687 GCA_015888305.1 Antheraea pernyi | reverse complement strand
GCGGCGCGTTTTTTTTTTTCTTGAACTGACTATGCTATTGACCTGTTAAGGTCTTTACAGCTTCACCGGACTACGAAGCAGCGGCGCGGCTCTCGGCGCGCTTTATATACCTTCGCAGACGTGTACACCCTACATCACCAGCCTAAGCTGAACCCAATTTCATATGATTGGTGATATAGATCTGAGGTCAACTTACATTGGTTATTTTAATTTTCCGAAACTGATCATTTTTACCTTATATTTATTATTATTATGTAATCATAATTTTATATAGACCATTATTATTATAATGAAATTTAGTAAAGTTGCAGTCAATGCTACTGAAAAGAGAAAGAACAGTAGATAGATAGTTTAACAAATGTTCGACGTGATTCTTTAAATTGGCATAACTTTTTTATTTACGAACCGATTGACATGAAACAAACACTAAATGTTAAGTGAACCTTACCACGATATATCAGTGAAAACCACATCTAAATCGGATAAGGCGTTTCTGAGATTAGCGTGCACAAACGCACAGACAAACAGACAAACAGATAAACAGACAAACAGACAAAAATTCTAAAAATCATTGTTTTGGGTTCTATTGCATTTATAAAGACCCCTAATAATAGTTTTTCTCATATATACTTAATGTACAGACAGCGGTAAGTTACATTTTTATTATATGTATATATATATGTATTACTAATGTTATGCAGTGTATATATAATATAATATACTGGCCACGCGTTACCGTGGTTCAGTGATTACATTTAGAATTGAATAAAACACGTGTACAATAAATATATATATGTATTACTAATGTTATGCAGTGTATATATAATATAATATACTGGCCACGCGTTACCGTGGTTCAGTGATTACATTTAGAATTGAATAAAACACGTGTACAATAAAATAAACGGGAGTTGAAAAATAAAACAAAATTAAAACGTGGCGCCATCTATGAGATATCTATAGCGGTCGCTTCTACAGTTTTCTGTTAACAAGCCAATTTAAAGCGCCATCTGTTTGAGACTGTTGACACTTACAATGAATAACAATAATCAACATTGACACACATTTAATTCGTAATGAAGAAATATTAAGGCCATTAATCGAAATATAAATTATTCTATCTCTCAAGTTGGATCATATTATACATATGTTGGCCGTTTCATGAAGATCGGTTGAGTAATTTCGGAGTTCATCATGGACAAACATCATGACACTCGATTTTTATATATTTAAGATTGTATATTTACGTATATTACAGTGTACGCGCTGTTAATTTATGAGGTATTTACTAGTAGAGGTTTACTTATACAGCCTGAATACCCCCGATTCGGTTTCACGGAACATATCCATCCAAAGGTTGCCTGGAAGAGATTGCTATTAGCTATAAGGCCGCTCTTTGTGCTAATCACATAATTTGAAATATAGTGTATATGTATAATGATGTACAATAAAGATTAATCAAATAAATATCCCAGCGGATATAAACATAATCAGAAATAAACATGACACTTTACTAAATTTTTTATTGGTTTCAGCATGATTGGGTCGGCTCGTCCGGGGTAGTACCACCCTCTCACAGAAATCCGACGTGAAGTAACAGTGCTTGCATTGTTACGTTTCGTTCGGTCAGTGAGAGCGCCAGAGGCCCACCTCCCTTCCCCTCTCCTCTCCCCCCCTCCCTCTTTTCCCCCAAACACAGGCTGGCAACGCACTATCGACACCCCCGGTGTTGTTAATGTCTATGGACGGTGGTGATCACTTAAGATCAAGTGACCCACAAGTTCGTTTGTCAGTTATAACATAAAAAAAAAAATCATAATATTGTATAAAAAAGCAAATCTATTGTTTTATTTTTATGTGAAAAATTCTTTAGGCACAATAAACACTGAACGATAATGAATCGTGACGCTCGTAACGGTGACGCTGAATCGTGTAGACTTGGCTCCAGTAGTCAGTAACCTTTTTTGCTGTGTGAGGAGTGCATCGTTCCGATAATTTATTTTTTTACTAATAAGTATTATGATAATATTGTTCTGTGGTCACAAATACAGCACCACTTTTTTTTTTTATTATTACGTGACATAATAAAACTATCTTTTGCCCGCGGTTCGCTTGCGTTAATCCAGATTTGAACGAGCCCTCAGAAACTCAACTATTTTCCAGAATGGAATGTGCCTAAAATAAAAAAAATGTCCTCTTCTATACCTCTGACAACGTATATGTCAACTCCACGACTGTCGCTTCAGTAATTTAAACGTAAAAGTGTAACAAACAAGAATAATGTTATGTATGTTTTTATAAGTTTTCACTTCTATCGTGTGGTACACACAAACAAATATCCACTTTTTTTTAAATTAGATAGGAGTGTAAAAAAACGCGTTTTCTCATACAATGGACGGTGACAGATCTCTCTTCGTTTCATTCCGTGCTAATTGTTTTAATCGTACTTTACCTATCGTTATGTAGTTCCGAGCCGCGCCATTTATTGCTAACTACCCGCGTGAGCGACACGCGGGGCGGCAGAGGGGGGTGGGGGTCGCAATGGGCGGAATACCGACACTTACTCCGTTAGATTGCTTTTACGTTTGCGCGTTCATTTCTTTTATCTGTACATTTGATTTTAATTCGTGCGTTGGGACAACAATAATTAATTTAAAGCATTTATTCTTTATCTACACCCTCTCATTCTCTATACAAACTGCAATTTTATAATATATATACGTAAACTGTAATTTAACAATGAAAGTAAAATCAATAATACTTTATTCAATTTAGGTCCTGAGAAGGTGTTTATGAACGTAAAAACTACCAACAGTTCGGACAAACAACACACTCTTGAAGGTGGTAGAACCAGGTTTGAAGGTAGAGCCACGCGGTAGCTATTACTAGTTTCAGCATGAATGGGTCGGCTCGCCCGCGGTACTACCACACTCACACAGAACACCGACGTGAAGTAACTATGCTTGCATTGTTGCGTTTCGTTCGGTCAGGGAGAGCGCCGGAAGCTCACCTACTACTACTCTACACCTACTCCCTCAAACACAGGCTGGCAATGCATTAGCGACTCCCCTGGTGTTGTTAGTATCTATGGACGGCTGTGATCACTTAATATCAGGTTCCTGTTCGTTTGCCTCCTATGATATATAAAAAAAAAATATATGAAACCAGTAATAGCTTCAGCGTGGCTTTTTTTTTTTATGCCATAGGTGGCAAACGAACAGGTGGGTCACCTGCTGTTAAGTGATCACCACCGTCCATGGACACTAACAACACCAGAGGAGTCGCAAGTGCGTTGCCATCTTTTGGAGGGAAGGGTTAGGGGAGGGAAAGGGAGAGGAGAGGAGAGGGGAGGGGAGGTGGGTCTCCGGCGCTCTCACTGACCGAACGAAACGCAACAATGCAAGCACTGTTACTTCACGTCGGTTTTCTATGAGAGGGTGGTACTACCCCCGGACGAGCCGACCCATTCATGCTGAAACCAGTAATAGCTTCAGCGTGGCTCTACCCCCTCTAAAAATTCTATAGGTGTTGGAAATTTTGGCGTGATCTTACTATAACGCTAACGAGTAGGAGAAACTCTCAAAAGGACAATAAACTATTTTGAAACATTCTTCACTGGTGCTTCCTTCTATTGGTCTTAGCATATAGCCTTTCTCAATAAATGTGCTATCTAGTACTTAAATCGGATCTGTAATTCCTGCGATTAGTGTATTCAACCAAACAAAGAAACAAACCCTGCAGCTTTATAAAATTAGTATAGATTACAACGTTCCTCTCGTACATGACTTGTATTGTCATTTAAATTACAATAACTTTTGATAGACTGGATCGATTTTAATAAAACAAAGACTAAGTTACTCTTAAAGACATGCTTTATGATTTTCTTAGTAAGGTTTTATTGTGAGCCCAGTACTTTAGCAGTGACGCGTGTTCATACAGACAGACACTTTCACGAAAATGGAAAATGTGCATACATGTTAGAATTACATTCTTATTATATATATATATATATAGATTAATAATAATCTTGTGTTATTTAACTCTATATTCTGTAATGTTGGTGGTGTTTTACGTAATATAGTTCTGTTAAGTACATAAGTGAAGTCGATGGGATATATTACCACTGAGCATGACTTATATGAAATAAAAACTAAATCGAAAGTGCTAACAACTGGTCCACCATGTTGTTACAAAATTGAAATAACCTAATCATGGAATACCTTGCATTTATGGTGGTAGAGCCACGCTGAAACTTACTGGTTTCAGCATGAATGGGTCGGCTCGTCCGGGTTAGTACCACCCTCTCATAGAAAACCAACGTTAAGTAACAGTGCTTGCATTGATGCGTTTCGTTCGGTCAGTGAGAGCGCCGGAGGCCCACCTCCCCTCCCCTAGTCCCTTCCCCCTAATGGGTGGCAACGCAATTGTGACTCCTGTGGTGTTGTTGGTGTCCATGGACAGTGGTTATCACTTAACAGTAGGTGGCCCACCTGTTCCTTTCCCACTTATGACTTAAAAAACAAGAATGGCAGTAATAATATGGACGAAATAATCTGTCAAAAATCAATATATAATCAACACTTAAGTAAATATAAGCACAAATAATACTTAGTATAAGAGTTTTGTTTACTTTTACTGACAAGAGTCGGTTGAAAATGACTACAATCCCGCTTATATAATACTTTAATTCATTTAGAGTTTCCCGAGTAGTTGGTAACGGAACCAGAGCTTTTATTTTTAAATACACTAACAACTGTTTACGTGTTTTAACGTTCTTATCACCGTTATCAGCGCTTTATCGAGTAGCAACTAATTGACACTAAGTGTCGGTAAGTGTTAACAAACAGACAGGAGTGTTTTACGATGGATTTTCTATATAAAACATAAAAACCACTTTACGTCGATAAGCGCTTCTGTATCTGTTCAAAACACAGCTCTCTCATATTGATGGCAATGAGCATTGGTAGTTACTGATATAATCAGAACTTTACAGAAATGCGCTCCAATGATTGTTTATATCTTTGACTACATAATATACTATTTGATACTCGTCTACGTTGTCCTGTGCTATACATTGTAGGTGGTAAAGTCACGCTGAGACTTTTACTGGTTTTAGCATGTATGGGTCGGCTCACCCGGAGTAGTACCATCCTCTCACAGAAACACCGACGTGACATAACAGTACTTGCATTGTTGCGTTTCGTGCGGACAGTGAGGGCTCCGGAGGCCTAACTCCTAAATTCCCCAGCCTTCTTCCGTCCCCCTCCACCCACCTCCCCACAAACACAGGCTGGCAACGCACTTGCGACTCCCCTGGTGTTGCTATGTCTATGGACGGCGGTGACCCACCCGTTCGTTTGCCTCCTACGATATAAAAAAAATATACCGCTTACAAACCGCATACAAAAGTAGTACCTTCTTAGAGCTTGAATCAATTTATGTTAGAAACTTAGGATGTGATACTTTTGGGAGTGGGGCTCCCTGACGTTCCGACTGGTGCAGGTACTCACCGGACACGGTTGTTTCGGGTGGTACCTGCACCGGATCGCACGCAGGGAGCCGACGGCCGCCTGCCACGAGTGCGGCGCTGAGGAAGATACCGCGCAGCACACGCTGTCTGAGTGTGCAGCGAACAGGCTTGGCGGGCGATGGCCTCCTTCTGCGAGGAGGTCATCTCGCAGAAGGAGGAGGCGGAGAGGGCCCGCGAGGCATACCCTCAAAGTGGCCGTCTCCGCCAAAGGAGGACAGGCAGGAGGAGAGGGCGCTTCGCCCAACTCCTCCTGCCACCGTAGCCGGACCTGAGGGGATGGGCCGGGGGGGCCATCTCCTCATTGCACAGGTCCGGCGGACGAAGGGGGGCAGCCGGTGTGTACCCGGTCTGTCCCTCTATAGGTAGGAGCCCGGCGGTCACCTTCCGCCGGGCGGACCGTGGGGGCGGCTCTACAAGGTCGATTAGCTTGAACGATCCCTTGCCGCCCCCACAAAACGGTCTGTCTCCCCCGGGAGGGTGGCGTATCCATAAGGGATTTACCCACGTTAAAAAAAAGAAAAAGGATGTGATACTTTTAAAAAACTAAAATAAAAAATATTGGATCTATCTTGGAGTTTTTGCGTGATACGCACACAACAACATAATCTACAACTCTATTTATACATAAGCTGTGCCCGCGAATTCGTCTGCGTGAAACTTTATGTACAAAAATAGCTATTAAGAAAGATATCTGGATCTAAGTTCATTTACTTACTATTTTTCTCTCGTACTTAAGGCACGTCGTCATTAAAAGTACAATATTTTTTATAGAGCGAACCAATTTGAATGAAACAAAAACTAAATGTTACTCGAAGATATGCTTTATGATTTTCTTGAAAAGGTTTTATCGTGAACGCGGTACTTTAGCAGTGATGCGTGTTCATACAAACAGACATACAGACATTTCTAAAATTGATTGAAATGTATTTTGTTATCTATTACTAGACACCTGCAACAATTTTTTTTACAATAATCTACAAAGTAAAAACACGTTCGGTGTTATTACAAAAAGTTAATTACGTATTAAGTACTTGCTCTAAAAAGGTTTCGAATTACATGCACTGCGCTCGCCCGAGGTAAGTTTGCGTTATCCTTTTTCGCAAGTCTAGCCTAACGTAAGCAAAGCGAGACAAAAGAGCAAGATGGCGAACATTCAGCGAGCGCGGTGCATTTAATACGAAACCTTTTTAAAACAAGTATTCAATACGTATTTAACTTTTTTGTAATAACACCGAGAGAGTTTACCTTTTTATTATATGTATAGATAGATATAAAATAAGAAGATAGATATATTATAAAATACCCTGGTTTTTCTATGAGATTGAAATGCATTAACTTACCTACTCGTCTCTGATACTTAACTCGCGCTTTCATTCAAATTATAATAACTTTTGATAATAACTTTTGTGAGAGTGGACGGATTTTAATAAAATGGAGATTAAATGTTACTCGAAGATAAGATTTATGTCTTCTTGTTCAAGTTTTAACATAGCTTAGTACTTTACTAGTGATACGTGCACAAACAAATAGATAGGCAGATATTTAAAAAAAATCATATACTTACATGTATTTAATTTTTTTTTTCACAAAAATAATGTACAGACGTGTGTTATTTAAATTTTTATCATATGTACATATTCATAATAAATATAAAGTTTGGATAATTTGTTTCATTTTTATTTTTAAACCTATTTGCGCTGAACTTGTTAGAGCAGAATTCTTCGTCTAGCCATAACATTAATCGAATTAGAGCAGAATTCTTCAAAAAGCCATAACATTAATCGAAAGTATACCTATGTGGTTTGCCACGGCCCCTGCACTGTATCTGATGGTAAGAGCACCGCAGTCTAACATCGAGCCGGGTTGTAAGCCTAAGGCTTCAGACAAATTCTCAGGTCCTAAATTGAATAAAGAGTATTTTGATTTTGATTATAGTGTGTAGCAATCCAGCCATGTACAAACACTCTATTAGGCTCATTTGTTACATCGGCTGATCTCAGAACGCGACTCACCTAAGCACATACTATAACGTGTATTACATCCGATATATGGGAGTCACAATTTATGCATCTTTGTCGGTATCCTAACATATAGTATTTCGCGAGAGTACGACAATATCGAAAATGCCAGTGTTTTTAGCGGGATTTTGGAATGCCATGTAGTGGTTTTTATATTTTATTCATAATCTTGTGTTATTTGGTTTTATATTTTGTAATATTGGTGATGGTTTACGTAATATAGTTTGGTTATAGTGCATAAGTGAAGTGGATTGAAATAATACAACGAAGCATATTGCCACAAAACGTAAAACTCCTGGAAAGTTCTAAAAAAGGGAGAGTTGTTAGAACATTGAAATAATCGTAAGAAACTTGTAATATCATATATCTATACGACAATGACAGCAATATTATACTAGAATATTGATTGCCAAAAATTAAATTAAATCCAAAATGGCTGAACTTTTTAAATGTTATAGGGGACAAACTAACCGGCCGGTCAACTGATGGTAATTGATCACCGCCGTCCATAGACCAGCGGAGTCGAAAGTGCGTTGCCAGCCTGTGTTTGGGGGAAGGGGTAGGAGGGGGGAGAGGACAGGGGAGGTAGCCCTCCGGCGTTCTTACTGACCGAACGAAACGCAACAATGCAAACACTGTTACTTCACGTCGGTTTTCTATGAGAGGGTGGTACTACCCCGGGCGAGCCGACCCATTCATGCTGAAACCAGTAATAGCTTCAGCGTGGTTCTACCACCTACTAGCTATTACCACTGAATACTAACCTAAAAATGTCGAAGATTTTTTCCACGTTAAATTGAAACCTAATAACTATAAATTATAACGTAGCGCCACCTAGGGACGTGTAGATTATATAGTATAAAAAAGTTACATATAATTTTCTTGATTTTGTTCACATTGTATATTCGAATGTTTGAAATGTTGGAATTCATTTTAATAGGAGAATTTCGAAAATATCATAAAAAAATTATTGTCATTTAAAAAATGATGTCGACAACAGCGTCACCTATCGGGTCTAACTATAGTTAAAAACAGGTCAGAGAAACCCATAAATGTAAAAAAGTGGTAAGTGCTTATGACCGCACGATGCTAGTGAAAACTAATAAATAAACATATGCACATTACAGTTTATACATATTTATCAATGTTTATATGTATATCAATAACTAGCTGTGCCCGCAACTCCGCCCGCGGACCTAATGTAAAAAGAAAACAGTGACCAATAAAATCATCTGAATGTATTAAGTTCATTTACTTATTTACTTTTCTCTCGTACTTAAGTCGCGTCCTCATTAAAATTACAGTAACTTATGATAGAGTGAACTGATTTTAATGAAACCAAGAATAAATGCTATTCGAAGATATGCTTTATAATTTTATTTCATCGTATTATCATAAAAATCGTAATTTAGCAGTGATATGTGCACAAAGAAATATACAGATATTTCTAAAAATGATTTAAGTGTAATTAATTACTTATTATTCGCTACAGAAAAATCTGAAAAGTTCTTACCTTAACATTTTTATTACTATGTGAGGTTTCATAGTGAACGCATTACTTTAGCAATGATGCGTTTTCAAACAAATAGACAGACAGCCAAACAGACATTTCTAAAATTGATTAAAATTTATTTTATTACTTACGCCAAGACACCTGCAACATTTATTTTCATAAAAATGTAGGGGATGGGAGAGGTGGCGGGGTGCAAGCATTGTTACTTCACTTCGGTTTTCTGTGTGTCGGGTGGTACTACCCCGGACGAGCCGACCCATTCATGCTGAAACCAATAATAGCTTCAGCATAGCTCTACCACCTACAATAATCCTCGATCTAGTTTATCTTTTCATGATACATTTTTTACAAACAGGCTTTTATTAAATGCACATAGAGGGACGTCATTTTTAAACGTTACCTTAATTCGCGTTATAATAGCCTCTAGACATAGCGGTGCTTGAACTGACTAGACGGTAAATCAGTAATGTGCTTTTTTAATTTTCGTTTGTTATAGAACCTAACATTACCTAAGAAACTGTTGCTGGTCTTAGTGAGTCTGAAACATCGAATAACCAATTTGCTATCGGTTCTAGTATTTAAACTAAATCGATCTTTTACTAAATCGAGCTTATCTAAGTTTTCTGTCAAGTAGAAGATAATTTACGAAGCCGTTCTAGAAGTACGAACATTTTTCCACGCAAGATCGACAACTTGTTTGTACCTTGTAAAGAAGATACAGCGGATGGAGTGTTAAAAGTCATAGCATCCTGTTCAGGATTCTCAGTCTTCGAGACAGACTCCGTAGGTGGTAGAGCCACACTGAAGCTATTACTGGTTTCAGCATGAATGGGTCGGCTCGCCAGGGGTAGTACCACCCTCTCACAGAAAACCGACGGGAAGTAACAGTGTTTGAATTGTTGCGTTTCGTTCGGTCAGTGAGAGCGCTCGAGACCCACCTCCCTCCCGCTTGCACTTTCCCCTTCCCCTTCCCTTCCTCCCCCCCTCTCCCAACACAGGCTGCCAACGCACTTGCGACTCCACTGGTGTTACAAGTGTCTATGGACGGTGGTGATCACTTACATTAGGTGACACACCTGTTCGTTTGGCTCCTATAATATAAAAAAAACTTAGATGATGCTTCTGACGTAATCCCTTGGATTACGGTCGCTACGAATACACGTACTGCAGATTCTTCTATATAAATAAAATTATGGAGGTCCGGTGTTGTGTGCGCAGCACGCAATATCTACAGGATAGATGATGAATTTTTTGTTTGAAGTGACAACTTCCTTAGGCGCGTCGAGTGGTATCTTTTGGCAGAAGATAAACTTATAAATTCGTGTCATGACATGCTCGTAAGCGTAACGAGCGTATTGCGCTTGCGTCAGACTAGCGACGTGTGCTATAGGGACCTGTGTACATATTAATATTGATTTTTGCAGCTCATCATAGGTTTTTTTTATATCATAGGAGGCAAAGGAACAGGTGGGTCACCACCGTCCATAGAAACTAGCAACACCAGGGTAGTCGCAAGTGCGTTGTCAGCCTGTGTTTGGGGTAGGGGAGAGGAGGAGGAGACGGAGGGGAGATGGCCCTCCGGCGCTTTCACTGACCAAACGAAAACGGTTTTCTATGAGAGGTTGGTACTACGCCGGGTGAGCCGACACATTCATGCTAAAACCAGTATAGTAACGTAATAGCTTCAGCGTGGCTCTACCACCTATAAATTTATAATGATGTTTGATTTATTAATAAACTTCATAGGAATGTATATGAAAGAAGGTACCTCTGAGTATTATATAGGTTTTAGGCGTCAGAGAATGAGATAGTATATTTTTAATGTATCCGAAATATATACATAGAGAGGGAGAGTGAGAGAGAAGCGTTAAACTCATTATATCAAATTATTTTCTAAAGGATAGTAATGACTATCGCGTACTTTTAAAAATGATTCTGTGATCATTGTTAATGTATATTCAAATATTACAAAATAATGCCGAAAACTAACGTTTACCACCCCGTAGTGTATTCATCTTATTCTCAATAAAAATTAATCAGAATACTAAGTTTCACTTCTACCGCCTGTGAACTCACACTCGATTTTTAATTATTTATTTTAGTTTTATTTCTTAAACACTTGGTCCTTATTTCAAATTGAATGATTGTGATAGTTTTGTTTAATATAGAGTTAATAAAGCTTTAAGATGCTATGATTTTCGTAACCACTACTCGTTTTGTGACGTGTGTTTTCTTGACGTAGAGAAATGGGGCAAGCGGTGTCGTACTTATGTTTTTCCTGTGTATATATATATTTATTTTTTTATGTCATAGGAGGCAAACGGACAGGTAGGCCACCTGATGGTTAGCGATCACCATTGTCCATAGACACTTGCAACACCAGGGGAGTCGCAAGTGCGTTGCCAGCTTGTGTTAGGGGGTGGGGGGGACCGCGCGACTCCCACAGTTCGTCTGGGGTCTGGGGTCTACTATCTTCACCCGCTCAGGCCGCAGAAGGGGCCCCTTATGAGGGGCCAACACCTGCCGGGTGAGAGCAGATGCAGTGCCGTAGGCAGTTCTTGCTCCCAGGCCTATAGGTGATTGAAGGCACCATGGGGTTTTAGTCCGTGCAAATCGGAAATACCCCACACTAGCTGCCCGGCTAGGGTGGGTATCCGTAGGATTTCCCCATCTAAAAAAAAGGGCAGAGGGCTAGGGGGGAGAGGAGGAAGGGGATGGGAGGTGGGCCTCCGGCGCTCTCACTGACCGAACGAAACGCAACGATGCAAGCACTGTTACTTCACGTCGGTTTTCTGTGAGAGGGTGGTACTACCCCGAGCGAGCCGACCCATTCATGCTGAAACCAGTATGAGCTTCAGCGTGGCTCTACCACCTACAAAAATATATTATTAATTATATTATAAAAATATATCCTTAAGATGATAAACAACGCAGACAAAGCTAAGCAATACCTAGTCTATAATTATCAAGCTGGAGGGTTTGTTTTTTTGTTTGAACGCGTTAATCTCTGGAACTACTGGTCCCATTTGAAAAATTCTTTCAACGTCAGATAGTTCATTTATCGAGGAAGGCTATATGCTATATAGCATCACGCTAAGACCAATAGGAGCGGAGCACCATTGAAGAATGTTTCAAAATCGTTTTTTTTTTCTTTTTGAGAGCTTCCGATGTGTGTTAGCATTAACCCAAAGTAATTATTCTACTCAAACGAAGTCGCGAGCAGAAGCTAGTTTTATGTACAAAATATTATCTGTGTCTGTGAATTCTAGATTGTAAGAAAAACCCGTCGAAAATACTCGTAGATAGCAAAATATATGCAAAATTTGATATTAATTATTTTCCCACACGAGTCTAATATGTTTGCGTTGCGTTTGTTTGTTTGTTTGGCGATTGTAGCCGCGATAGGCCGCGTTCACACGGTGTGCAAACATCGCGGCATCGGGCGTCGGTCGGTTCACAACCTATCATATTAATTTATTGATGTTTTTTTCTATAATTCGCAAACCGATGTTAAAATTATTCGTTCAATTGCCATTTCGATCTTGAGCTAATAATACGCAGTCTTTTAAAAGTGATATTTAACATCGGAGTGTCGTAAAATGATTATTTATTTGTACAAATTATTAAAATTGTAATTATATATATATATTACTATTATATACCAGCTATATCTGTATCTATGCTCTTCTTAGCAGATTTTTATATACGTAATTCTTCTGTACGTGTGTACGTGACTGAAATCCTCCTATACGACTGGACAGAATTTGATGATTTTTTTTGTGTGTTCAGGTTCATTAATGGTTTAAATTCTCAATTGGACCCGGTAGGTAGCGCTGCGGTTGAATTTTACGATTTTTTTTTATTATCAAGGCAAGACAAATTCCGCTATGTCCGCTAGTAAACATATATAAATGAGGACTTTCCTATTGACCTTTTTAAGATATAAAATACCTACACTACATTATATTACTGTATTTAATAGAGTTTAACCAGTGTTAACAATGTAACCCAACAACAATCTAAATGTTTAGGTTCATACAACCATAATATACAGATATACATATATACGTGCATCGAAAAAAAAACTCAGTGATATAGTGAAAATCGTATTAAAATCCGTCGAGTAGTTTACAAGTATTAAGCGCACAAAAAATAGATGCACGTAGCAACTTTATTTTATACTATTTCTTAGTTAGCTCTATTCTTCATTCTCAGCGTTTTAGCTATATGTACAGTGATCGCTATCGGGTCAAGAGTTCATACAACCATAATATACAGATATACATATATACGTGCATCGAAAAAAAAACTCAGTGATATAGTGAAAATCGTATTAAAATCCGTCGAGTAGTTTACAAGTCTTAAGCGCACAAAAAATAGATGCAGGTAGCAACTTTATTTTATACTATTTCTTAGCTTACCTTAGTTAGCTCTATTGTTCTTTCTCAGCGTTTTAGCTATATGTACTGTGATCGCTATCGGGTCAAGACTATAAGGGATCATATAATAAGAATTTAAAACTAACATGACTATACTTCAAGATTTCTGAAGTAAAACTCCTAATGCGACATCTAACAAGGTTGCGTTAAACGTTTAACGCTCCTGGGGAGTGGGAATAGAAAGAGACAGTGCGAGCAAAATAATAAAACATTTCGTATCTTACTTTAGTTATCATAATCCCATTGTAAATGTCATAGATTTGTATGTTTCTCCACTCGAAAATGATAATTAAAAGATGCGATCAATTGTGAATTATAAGCAATGTGAATAAAGTTTGTCTTAAAGAAACAATATGATTTCACTAAAAATCAATATCTACCCCTTCTTATTTTCATTTCCACTTTACGAAGTTTCACTTCTTCCGCGCGGAGGGACTCCATACAGCATTTTTTATTTTAATAAAAAATGCTGCAGATAGCTAGGAAAAGTAATAAAATACATTTAAATCATTTTTTAAAATATCTGTCTATCTCTCTGTTTGTATGAACACGCATCACTGCTTAAATACTGCGTTCATGATAAAACCATTTCTTTGTGTAACATTTGGTCTTTGTTTCATTAAAATCGGTTCACTCTATCAAAAGTTATTGTAACTTTAATGAAGACGCGACTTAAGTACGACAGTCAGTAATTAGACTTAATACATTCAAATAACTTTATTAGCCACCGTTTAGTACATCATGTTCCAAGCGGATGAAGTCGCGGGCACTGCTAGTCTGTTATAATTTAATCAAGATTCTTATTTGAATCCCAATCATTATGCATTTGAAATCGGTTAAGCCCAACCGTGAGCTGTTTAGATACAATTTATAAAAAAATTGAGCGCATTAAACTATCTCATGGTGATAACGAACGAACAAACAAACATATTCATCACCGTATCGTACGCTCGTACGCGATGCTAAAAGGTAAATAATTCATATTTAGTTTGACATTATCTGTGACAGGTGTCATGATTAACAATCTAGTTTGACGTTTAGGCAAGGAGCTGCACACGTTTACAAATCATAACGACATTGCCCCCTAATCATGTATTTCACAACATCAAATAAATAGCGGAATGTTAACAATCTAGAACATAGCAATTTCTCCAGAGACTCATTGGTTACAAGATTTTGGTGTAACGTAAATAGAGGAAACACATATGTAGCTACAGGTGCAGCAAAAAACACGTAAACAGAACAAGGTTTATTGCATGTGTTCTTATATTTATAGATCTTAATTTTTTATTTAATCATATGGCTCAATAAAGTATTCATCTTTTATTACCGTCAATTGGCTGATTTACTCTATTTGACGGTCCATGGTTCAAATTTTGTCAAACAGTGCAACGGACAAAAATGTATCTTATTCTTTAGTCACAACCCAGGGAGCACGTGCAGGGGAGTCTGAGGCATTGAGAGGTTATGACAACGTGTATTTACGTACAGCACTCACATCAATAAGCCTCTGTATAAAATATACAAATTCGCAATAAATTGAAATTATCCGTCGCGAGACTTATTGACGAATGAGCGCGCTTTACGTTGCGTCCAAGTCATACTCTCCGACCCATTTGTAACCAATATTATACCGCTGCACCTTTTTTTTTATACATGGGGAGATCTCTAACAGATTCCCATCCCGTCAGGCAGCTGAGGATGGGTTATGTCCGATTTGCACGGACTAAAATCCCATAGTGCCTTCATTACCTTTTAGACGGGGGAGCAAGGACTGTGTCTGCTCCCCCGTCAGGTGTAAGCCCCTCCAGAGGCCCTGACTGTGGTCTGAGGAGTCAAAGATGGTAGACCCCTCAAAGAGGCAGTGAGTGTTAGACCCCTCTGACGAATTG
The DNA here is from genome assembly GCA_015888305.1 of Antheraea pernyi. Classification (NCBI taxonomy): domain Eukaryota; kingdom Metazoa; phylum Arthropoda; class Insecta; order Lepidoptera; family Saturniidae; genus Antheraea; species Antheraea pernyi. The sequence continues at coordinate 30,295 of MU160339.1, read as the reverse complement.
TGGGAGTCGCATCGGCACAATGCGCCTCCACGACATGGGCCTGTGCAGTTTTAACTGCCAAGGCGACGGACATGCCCGTGTACATCGCCCCCAGGCTCCATCTACGGCGGCCGGAGGTCATCACCTACCCATCGCCGCCGTGTGGTTCATCGACCGCGGGAGGGGAGTCTAGTGGTCCACTCCCTCTCCCTCTCCGCCGCCTTCTTTGCAAGCATGACTGTCTCGCAATAGCAGGCGAGGGAGAGCCACCCGGCCTCACTCTCGACCATCTTATGTCGTACCTGTACGTACACAATACTATGTGAAATATAATTTATAACCTAACTTGCAGCGAGATTGTGTCGAGTGATAAAGCATGTTTGTTACTAATGCATGATGAAATGTTTTTTATTTTTCTATTTTAAAGAGATTTCAGTCAGTACATTTTTATGACTTTATCAGTTTCTCAAATAGAATTACTGTAAATTAGAAATTATTATTTGCGATAAGCATTTGAAGACTCGGAGTAAGTTATGGGATCCGCAAGCATGTCGAGGTCATCAGTGACGCGAATCCATAAGTTTTACCCCTATCAAAAAAGATCAACGCGACTACAGTTTTCACTTCAAAAATAATTGCGAAGTTGCTGCTACGAATTCAGGATGTAGAGTAACGAATACCTTTCACAAGGACCCATGATACTTCCACACAATTCTCCTTGCTATCGGTTCAGAAGCCAAATCCTAAAAAGGTAAAATAAAGTGAATCTCGTATGGTTCGAAAGATCAAAAGGACCGTTCAAATATTTATTACGTAAGTATAATTTTTGTAATAACTGACCCCTTTTCCCCCTTGTCAGCCAATTAAGCAAAACTTTTACTACCTCTTTCATGCTTATGTAAGCATTTATACGTAACGACTACATTTTACAGAAGATCCGATAAAGTAAATAATAACTATTGCTGACTATCATCCATCCCATCCCCTATGTCATCAAAAATAAGCAAATCATATACCTTCTTCCACCCTTTAGTGCTTGCCTAACACATTAATGTCCCCATTGGTGTAGGGCGTTAAAGACCTCAAAATTTCTTGAAAGAAGCTGCTTTCCGCGACTCATTGGCTAAAAGAAATTAAAACTTAGAAAAACTATCGTTATTTTCATTGTTCTAGCAATTATTGCTAGTTTACGCTAATATACATAGTTTTTTTTTATGTCATAGGTAGCAAACAAACAGGTGGGTCACCTGATGTTAAGTGATCACCACCGTCCATGGATACTAACAACACCAGAGGAGTTGCAAGTACGTTGCCACCCTTTGGGGGGAAGGGTTAGGGGAGGGAGAGGAGAGGAGAGGGGAGGGAGAGGAGGATCTCCGGCGCTCTCACTAACCGAACGAAATGCAACAATGCAAGCACTGTTATTTCACGTTGGTTTTCTGCGAAAGGGTGGTAGTACCCCGGACGAGCCGACCCATTCATGCTGAAGCCAGTAATAGTTTCAGCGTGGCTCTACCACCATTTAAAGTTCAAAAGTTTTTAAAAGTTCTGAGACACATTAAACTCAGGCTCTTTGGTTTACGTGGTATTAAAAATCGCTTACGTAATAGACACTTGACAATTCACAAAGTCAACGATATTATAAAAGAAAACATTCTGTACTAAAAATGATTCACAGCTCTCGGTCAACATGTCATGCAACACGACGAAATGATTCAGAAATTACTATGTGATTCAAACATCAATTCTTGCAGAGATCTGTTATAGATATATGCTTTATCGATAAGTCGATAATGCTGTTACGACACTATTTAACTTGTACAATGTGACGAATCGAAATAAGTATTATTTATTGGGTATTCCCGGTTGATAACTAAATAATTTGCTGGGAATAGGGTTAGATG
>MU160339.1:5125-28308 GCA_015888305.1 Antheraea pernyi | reverse complement strand
TCAGAAGTAAAACTTCTTTGGCAAACTAATTTATAAAAAAAAAAAATTAATGGATAATTTTAGATTAAATATAATTATTTTAGAAGACTTATAAATTAATTCTTTAATTTCTTATTTTTATTTTATTCTAAAACTTTAGATTTCGGAGACTTGAATATAGATGAAAAATCTGCGTTTACTGCAAATGACGTCACTTCCGTTGCATACCTGCGTGACGTTACATCTGTAAAAGAATTACCCTCATGCGCCTAAAGAAGTTTCACTTCAAAACAGTTACCAATAAAATCATCTGTATTTATGAAGCCCATTTACTTGTCTACATTTCTCACTTAGGTACTTAAGTTACGTCGTCATTAAAATTACAATAACTTTTGAGAGTGAACCGTTATACTTTATGATTTACTTGATGAGATGTTATCGTGAACTCAGTACTTTAGCACTGATGCGTGTTCAACCAAACAGACAGACAGACATTTCTAAAAATGGTTGAAATGTATTTTATCACTTATTCCAAGACACCAATAATATTTATAATAATATAACCAAGGCAATAATATTTTTTACAAGAATCTAAAGAGTATCATACTAGCGGGCCCGGCAGACGTTTTCCCGTCCTGATTATGAAAAAATCCTTGACATATATACTAAAACGATCCTCATGAATCACCCTATCCATTGGAGAAAACCGCATGAAAATCCGTTTGGTAGTTTTTTAGTTTATCGCGAACAGACAGACAGACAGACGCGGTAGGGGAACGCCCATCTCCTCATTGCACAGGTCCGGCGGACGAGGGGGGACAGCCGGTGTGTATCCGGTCTGTCCCTCTATAGGTAGGAGCCCGGCGGTCACCTTCCGCCCTCGCGGTCCCCACAAAACGGTCTGTCGGTACACCGTGGGGTTTTAGTCCGCGCGACTCGGACATAACCCACCCTCTCTCCCGGGAGGGTGGCGTATCCATAAGGGATTTCCCCACGTTAAAAAAAAAGGGGAATTTATTTTATACTATGTATAGATAGTAAAGTTACAGCTACTAAATAATAAAACCCTCTCACAGAAAACCGACGTGAAGTAACAGTGCTTCCATTGTTGCGTTTCCTTCGGTCAGTGAGAGCGCCGGAGACCCACTTCCCCTCCCTTCCCTCTTCCCCTCCCTGCAAACACAGGCGGATAACGCACTTGCGACTCCCCTGCTGTTGTTATTGTCTATGGACGGTGGTGATTACATAAAATCACGTGACCCGTCTATGCGTTTGCCTCGTATACCATAAAAAAATAAAGAAAATCATTTGAGCAACAGAGAAGGTAATGGTACTGAAGTGTTTTATCTTCCCCTAGTTATATATACTTACTAGCATTATAAAAACGAATATCAGTTTGTTTGTTTACGCTTTAACTTTTCAACCAATCATCGTGAATTTTTGCATAGAAGTGGTCAGAAGTAAAGAAGAGGTCATATGGTTATATTTTATCCATAAAATAATGTACTACTGATACTGATACTGTATATACTGATCCCAAGGAATATACTAACTTAATGCGAACGAAGCCACGGTCAAGAGCCAGTTATAAGTATTCATTATATATCCATATATTAGTACGTGTGGCGAATAATTTGTACCCCTTTTTAGCGAATTGCGCGAATGTATGAACGTGAAATTTGGCATAGTTAAAGTTTATATGGAGGAGAAGTGCACAGACTATTTTTTGTATATAAAATGCATTAAAACACATTAAATTAAATAAAATATACAATACACGCACTACTGCTTGAATGACACACAACATACACACACATAAATTTAAACGACGTTTCGCCATCCGTCATTACGTTATTTTATCCGTCGTTACGTCTTACGTTCCAATTACCTTTTTTCATACAACATTCAATATTTTTAACATGCCTTACGTTCCATACCTTATGTGCCCTTTGAAATTAACTGATACAATCGATATGTAAAGTTATAATATACCTACATTAATAATTCATTGATAAATAATTTATCTTTAATAAATTTATGAAAGCACTGATATAATGTTTATTCTCTTTGGTCTTATTGAATCTCAAAATGGATGATGATTGAATGTCGACCACTAGACGACAGCTGTACACTATACAGAATTACATATGAAAAAAATCAAAAATATTTTATGTAACTTAGACCCTCAGAAGGTACTAACGAACGTCAAAACTACCACTGGTTCGGACAAACAACCCAGTCATTGAGAAGACAGCAAACTCGTTCCATAGCTTATCTTTTTATGATATATATTTTTTTAAACATAAATAGTTACTTTCGTTATTAGTGGATGCACAGAGTGTTGCCTCATTTCCAGACGTCACCATTGATCCACCCTATTAGACCTTATAGACAGTAAAACCCACTTGATATGGTACTTGAACTCGCTATCCGCCAAATTGGTAATGTGCGTTGGGACTTTGTTATAAAACCTAACACTATTGCGTAAAACCTGTTACTGGTCTTAGTGAGTCTGAAATGACCAATTCCTTATTGTTTCTAGTATTCAAATTATGTAGGTCTTTTACTAAATCCAGCTAATCTAAGTTTTTGCGAACATACATTAGATTACCAAGAATGTGTTCACATGACACTTCTTCACACCAACTATATATATAAATAAGAATTAACGTAGAGAAATCAGTCGTCAGAAATAAATTCCCGAATCCATTACAAGCGATATAACAAGATAAATTATGCTAGTGAAGAGGAACGCTCGCGTGGGGAAAACATCTCGCGTCCCGTTCACACGTGCGGCCGGTTGGTCGGAAAACTTTACGCCCCGCCCACGCTCCAAGAACAATGGTACCGTTGGAAAAACTTGAAAAATCTTTACGTCTCCCTCTTTGATATCTTTATATTATTACATGTTACAAAACAAAGACCTCTGCCACGTCTGTCTGTCTGTTCGCGATAAACTCGAAATAAATACTCGTAGATAAAGTGATCCATTAGGAACATTTCGGTATATAATTTGTCAAAGTTTTTTTTTACTATCAAAGCGGGACAAGGTCTGCAGGTTTGGGGTGTAAGGGGTGTCGAATAACATCATAAGACTTGAGACACCCAAGCCAACCTCACCTGCAGGTGGTGCAACCTGCTGAATAACGAACGAGGCAATGGTGGAAGCGGGCTGGTAGGGTTTTACAGCCTGACTGGGTCGCAACCACCATGTATATGGCGAAAAAGCCCGTCATAGTGATTCGCTTATACGGATCGCGTTTCGGGATCAGCCTGTGCATATCCAGCTTTTCACAGGCCGGCATGATACCGGCGATGGATAGTGTGCCACTCGGTGGTCGCCATTGTTATTTGATTGTACTATGCTTACCATCAGGCATAGTGGAGTCATTTTACCGTGCCACAACAAAAAGAAACACTAGTTATACTTTTATATACTTTTCATGTGATGAAATGGCTACAAAATTCCAATATAAATACTTTTGGATTTCGAAACCGTAATCTAAAGAGAGAAGTACTAAAACAAAGGGAGAATTTACATTACTATTTACCTCGGTAGGGTTACAGTGTGATGATATGTAATTCGTTTTTACAGCGCATTTGTACAAGCTTTTCTTAACTCGTCCCTATAAAAAAGCATTTTTTTCTTGTTAAAAGTTATTCATTACTTTCTTGCACATTTGACTGCGTTGCAAACTTTCATGCAGACCGATTGGTCCGTACTTATGGCGTGAAAGCATAACAGACAAACACATATTCACATCTATAATATCTGTTCAGTACTTACTTATCTCAACCATTTTGAAATCATTACATGTTATAAATCAAAGGATTTTAAAAGGGGTATTTTAAAGTGTTAAAAGTCTGCTCATAGAAAAGTCGAGACTTGAGGTTTTATTTCTTTGATTTCCACAGCCTACATGAAAGAAAGAAAGAAATAAATACTTTATTGTTGGAACAACCATACATTTAAATTAAATTACACAAACTAATTAGACAGAAAAAAAAATGAAAAATAGATGTCCAACAATTGGCGAACCCATTCAGCAAAAATCTGCAATACCGTAAGTAGAACTGCAGCGCTGGTTTTCGATGGAAGCCTATATGATGATAAACGGACGGTCAGTCGGTCATACTAATGTTAATACAAAATTTAAAACGAACAACAAATAACAGACACACATAACACGTCACGGATGGTCATACCAAAGAGATATAACTACTGTAACCACAAATTTTGGATTAAACAAAACAAATATAAATGTATAAGAAAAAAGATTTTTAAAAAATATTTATATTTATAATTTAATTTAAATGGTGGTAGCGCCACGCTGAAACTGTTATTGGTTTCAGCATGAATGGGTCGGCTCGCTCGGGGTAGTACCACCCTCTCATAGAAAACCAACGTGAAGTAACAGTGCTTGCATTGTTGCGTTTCGTTCAGTCAGTGAGAGCGCCGGAGACCCACCTCCCCTTCCCTCTCCTCTCCCTTTCCCTTCCCTAACCCTTCCCTCCAAAAGATGGCAACGCGCTTGCGACTCCTCTGGTGTTGTTAGTGTCCATGGACGGTGGTGATCACTTAACAGCAGGTGACCCACCTGTTCGTTTGCCACCTATGACATAAAAAAAAAATACACACCAATAAACAGAGCTTACAATAGAACTGCGTGAATACATTATACGTCACTTTAATTACTGAGTTTGAAATTGCAATAGATAATGCTTATATGAGAGTTTAAAGCTAAGTTTACTCTTTTTGGCTCGACATGGTGGTGGGATGTTGTTCCAACAACGAGTAGAGTACACACAGTTAACGCATTTGCTAATACTCCAAAGATCTAATACAAATATTCTTGTTTTCGAACTTCTTAATTAGTTATTGATCTGATGAGCATTTACAACTTCACCGAACGAAGATAAATATTCGTATGAGCTTGTAAGCACGGACCGTAAGAGTGTAAGTCGTAAATATTTCCATCTAGCGAAAAAGAGACGCATCTGCCTATATTTGCAATATTAAATTTCACACATATTCGGAATCTGGTGCTTCTAATAGAATTATTTTATTTATCCCTACACCTCTGTTCATAGATTACAGTTAAAAAAGGTTACAATACTAGAAACTGTGACAAACTGGTCATACCATGTTTCAGATTTAGTAAAACCAGTAAAAGGTTGTTGTAGGTATTAATGTTAAGTTTTACAACAAAGACCCAGAGCATATTACCGATTTACCGGACTATAAGTTAAGCACCATGTTAAGCGGGTTTCGGTGTCAAAAGGCTATTAAAGAGTGGATCAATATGTGAATGATGGTGATGTCTGGAATTGACTCATCTCTGTGCATCCACTGAAAAGGATTGTGACGTGTAATGCATTTAAAATATATATGTTAAAAGGGTAAACCCGATCGAGTTTGTTGTAGCGCCTTCTCAAGGCTTAAATTGAATAAAGTAACTTTGATTTTCAACTTTTATCCGATTTGTGTTTTTGAAGTGAAACTTCTAATGCGACTTCCAACAAGGTTGCGTTAAATGTTTAACGCAAACCACGGAGGGGGTATGAAAGCACTGTTGCGTTAAACGTTCAACGCTCCTGGGGAGGGGGAATAGAAAGAGACAGAGCGAGAAAAATAATCAAATATTTCGTGTCTTACTTTAGTTATCATAATCCCATCATAAATGTTATAGATTTGGATATTTCTCCACTCGAAAATGATAATTAAAAGATGCGAAAAATTGTGAATTGTAAGCAATGTTAATAAAGTTTGTCTTAAAGAAACAATATGATTTCACAAAAAATCAATTTCTACCCCTTCCTATTTCCATTTCTACATTACGAAATTTCACTACTTCCGCGCGGAGAGACTCTACGCACTATTTTTTGTTAGACGCACCTCTTTACCTTTTTTTATTTTATTTTTTTTATTTATTTAGACAGTTAAACTAGCGTAATCAACACACTTTATAGATCGAACTAAACTTGAATGATTTGTATAAAAGAAAGCATAGTGACGAAACCATAGCATACTGATAGGTTTTTAAGCCTGGTTTGAATATGATTTCACTAAAAATCAATTTCTACCCCTTCCTACTTTCATTTCCACATTACGAAATTTCACTACTTCCGCGAGGAGAGACTCTACGCATTATTTTTTGTTAGACGCACCTCTTTACCTTACGACGACAGAAGATTTAGACAGTTAAACTAGCGTAATCAACACACTTTATAGATCGAACTAAACTTGAATCATTGCTGTTAAGGAAAACATCCTGACGAAATAATAGTGGTAGGTTTTTTAAGCCTGGTTTACTGCACAATACCTGATGAAAAGTATGGTACAGTCCAGGAACAACGGCGACTGTCAGTGTTAAATACTGACTATAGTCGCCGTCATCATGGCGACCAGTAAAAGTGTCTCTTCACGCCTCGTTTGGAGGACTTTTTCTTCTTTCGTCCTCTTTTTTTAAACCTTTCGGGTGCTATTACAAAAAACTAAATACGTATTGAATACTTATTTATAAAGGTTTCGAATTCAATGCACCGCGGCCGCTGAATGTTCGCCATCTTGCTTTTGTGTCTCGCTTTGGTTACGTTAGAGTAGACTAGCGAACAAGGATAACGCGAACTTGGCTCGGGCGAGCGCGGTGCATTTATTACGAAACCTTTTTAAACCAAGTATTTAATACGTATTTAACTTTTTTGTAATAACACGGATATAGTATTTTTTAAAGACGTCAGTCTTTAAATTATTCTTCACTACATTTTTCCTCCTGTTTTCAATTTCCCTTCACGCAATTTTACAAATAATGGTTGGATCCTTTGGGAATCGTGTATTGATTGATTGATTATTGGTAAAAAAATTATATAGCGCATTCGGCTAACTGCAATGGGCATGCCACCATGTGGGCCACATGACCTTAATCAAAAATAATACAAAAAATTACCAAAATCCACCTGCAATCTTCTCAACTGTCTAATCTTTACAGAATTTTAATATACATGTTGCTTTTCATTTTAATATGTTGGTTATAAAAGTAAAGACAAAGAAAAAATTGAACCAACAGTTGACAATTGGCAACTATTTTTAGATCACAATTCTTTTGCTTCTACGTCTCTTGAGAGAGTTATCAAGTGGTTTATAGTCTTTATCATTATGGTATTATTAGGCTGGCTAGTGTTCACAGTCGAACTAACTATGATAATGTGGCCAAAGCTGTCCAAAGAGTAATGATCGCTTCGAGCGTTGATAATTTGAGAAATACACTAAAACCGAAGATTATCGAGGTAGATTACACTGCGGTCGACTGGAAAATTCCAATTCGAGCGTAAAAAGCTTTATGCGAAACCGAGAAATCCAACTCCAGAGGGAGATAGAGAACAATCTGGGTGGAGCGTAACCGTCCAACGTAAATTGGTCCACAACTTCAACCGCACCGTATGAGAGCGGAGTGCAAATTTAAGACGGTCGTTACGTACCGCCCAATCGCTTTGTCCCATACGAGATACAATATGGGCAGATAATTGGTTATATTCGTGCCTTAAGTGATTCAGTTGTTGCGAAACTACCGCTAGGGTGGCGTGTGTGTGCCGTCGTTCGAAATTTGAATTTTGACGTTTGTTTAATTTGTTTTTTTTTTTCGTTAACCTGCCATGACTTCGGCGTGTGTGTGATTTTCGCGGACAGTGCTTTGGTGTTTCGAATTGTGCGTTTCATTTTTTTTTATTTACACAAGGAAAGGTGAGATTTTTAAAGGATTAAAAAAGAATTAATTATATAATTTTTAACTTCCATATTCGATAATAATATATGTGAGGTGTTTTAAAATGTAACTCGACCATGCGAGTCACTATGACTGGATTTTATGAAATCGTTGCTATGTAGTCAGCGATGTATTCTATTGAACCACTATATGTGCGGTGTTTTATAATGTGACGCCAGAACGCGAGTCACTATGACTGGATTTTATGAAATCACTACAACGTAATCAGCGATGTATCCTGTTGAACCACTCTAATTATAGTCCGTTGAGAAACTTGTTTTAAAAATAGGTATTAAAAAAATTCTATCCACATTTGTCTATGCCTGCACTTAGTGTTACACTATCAAATTGGATACGGTTTTCAGTATCACGCGATGGATTAATTCTGAAAGACTTTTATATATAATATATGTACCTATACACTGTAACGTGCTGGTAAAACGTTATAGTAGCTAAATGTTACTAAGCTTTCTTTTCTGCGTAGGAGGGTGGTGTAGCATGCTGATTAGCGTGCATTTATAATATCTCTGGCCCGTTTGAAAAATGAACGACATATTCGATGTCAGACGGAGATATATTTTTCCTCAATAGACAAGTCCAATATTAAAAGTCTCGATTGCAAAGGCCGTGTTCGATTTGCACATATATAGGTATTATATGCACACTCCCCAAAACTATTATTCATATCAATAAGTCTAAATCTTGTGTTAAAGTTGCAAAAATATATATTCGGGGCGCTTACATCAATAACTCTGAGAAAACATTACAAGATAATAAAATAACGTACCTACTAGGGAATTGTATATCATAAAAGGGAATAAATACATAGAAGCCTATCTATGGCATATATCTGAACCCACTGTAACGCTTTTTTGTAAGCGCGATCCATCGTCGGCTTCATCGTCACTTACCATCAGGTACCGGAGGCCCACCTCCCCACCTCTCCTTTCTCCTCTCCCTCCCCTAACCCTTCCCCCCAAAGGGCGGTAACGCACTTGCGACTCCTCTGGTGTTGTTAGTGTCCATGGACGGTGGTGATCACTTAACATCAGGTGACACACCTGTTCGTTTGCCACCTATGACATAAAAAAAAGGTGAGATCGTGGCTAAGCGCGTACCTGTAAAACATAAAAAAAAAACGATTTTTATCTTTTACGGCTAATTAAAATCTAATGGCTTAAATGCCATAAAGAAATTTGCCAAAAAAATTATTACATATTTTATCATCATCATCCTGTAAAAGACCCACTGAAGAGTCATAGGCCTCTTTCCAAAGGAACGCATGACCGTAATGACAACGCCAGCCCACGACGTATTACGCGTATAATGTACGAGAATTCCGAAAAATGCGTTAATGCCGTGGTTCGAACCTGTGATATATTTATATTGGAATGATATTTATTCCATCGGTCAACCCATTAGAGCACGATGACTTTATCATACTTATGATGAAATATAGATATAGATATAAATATAGATATAGATATAATATAGATATTTATCTGACAAGAAAGAAATATTAACGAATATAATGAAGCCAAATCTTACCTCTATAGTACGACTACATATGTAATGAAATAAGAATTAGCTAACGGAATAATAAACATCAAGTTTGTAAATATTATCTATATTAACAATATCCCACTTTTTATATGGTCATTTCTTAACGTACATTTTACACGTACCCATGAGATTTTTTTTAAATACAAACCTTGCCCTTATAATTTACAAACACAGGAAAACAGAATCATCCAAATCCAAATAGGTGCAGCCGTTAAAAAGTGACGCGCTTACATACGTTCGGCAATTGATTTTTATTATGTAGATTATATATATCATATTAAGTACCATATAAACTTTAACTATGCCAAATTTCACGTTCATCCGTTCGCCCAATTCCGTTAAAAAGGGATACAAAGTTTAGGCTTCACGTATTAATATATAATGATAAGGACTAATAAGCAAAGGAAACAAATAAACATCGATTTTGTCAATATTTTCTATATTAACAATATCTCACTAACTCACTTTTTTTCTTTTTTTTTTAACTGACTACGCTACATACATACATATTGCTACGTTACTTTTCGGGCTCATTAAAACCAAAAACCCAAAATATCTGTATGACAAGTTAGAGTGGAGACAAGATAAGCACAGGTGATTAAATGTATAACTGCCACCGCCGTGCCGCGCCATGTCCTAATATTGTGTTTTTTCAACAAATTATTTACTGAAAGACCTATGAGTCTTTTATAAGTTTTAATATCGACCAATTATACCTCCATTTTCTTATATTCAGGAAACAAATTTGACAAATAGAAACAACGAATAAAACTAAACTCTAAACTCCTTATAAACTCCTTATATTATTCGTGTAAAAAACCGTTCAGAATCAAAAGAGAAAATTAGTGGATACTATGTTTTTTTTTCTCGAACTGACTACGCTATTGACCTGGTAGGATCTTCACAGCTTCACCGGACTACTAAGGTTGGCGCTTAAGACACTGAACCGTTTGGGTTTATATTTGTTTGTTCGTCTCAAATTTTGTACTAACTTTAACGTCCGTTTATCATCATATATAGGCTCCCATCGAAAATCAGCGCTGCAGTACTACTTACAGTATTGCAGATTTTTGCTGAATGGGTTCTCCAATTGTTGGACACCTATTTTTTCATTTTTAAAATGTTTTTTTTTTCTGTCATAATTATTTGTGTAATTTAATTTAATTGTATGGTTGTTCCAACAATAAAGTATTACTTTCTTTCTTTCTCTTTCTTCTATTGACCAAGCAAGGTCGTCACAGCTTCACCGGACTACGGCACTTTTTATATGCTCATTGCTTAACGTACATTTTACACGTACCCATGAGACTTTTCAAAGGTTTTTTTAATACAAACCTTGCTCTGATAATTACAAACACAGGAAAAGGGAATCATCCAAACAGATTCAGGCGTTCTCAAGTGACGCGCTTACATACAGTCGGCAATTGATTTTTATTACGTAGATTATATACACCATATTGAGTACAAATAAAACAGGCAAAACCGCCGGCGAAATTTAAATTAAATCAAATCAAAACCAAAAATTTTCAGACAAAAGTCCATTTGGTTAGTATACAGACAACTTAGAAACTAGTGTTAGTACTTACATCTAATAATAACTAATTAATTTTGTAACGCCACAGTTGTATGTACGCCTACCTAATATCCCAGTGTGGGGCTGTCCTACCTGATTGCTATAGCATTGAGGATGCTGTTGGGGATGGCGTGTACCCGTTACCGTACCCTTTACGTACGATGGCGTGAAAACCGCCAGTTCTCGACTCCGCGAACATGCCCGAAGCACTACAATAGTGTGGTAGCCCCATTAGCATCTTGAATGCATTGTTGTATTAAAATCAACTACTTATAAGAACACACAGACGCGCGGTTACTTGTAAAATTTAATCTTATTTTACAATCTACAATCTTAGTTGAAAATAACCACACGCGTGTATATAAGAAACATGAGCGAAAATGAGTCCATACAACGTATTCCTCTGTTTCATCCTTCGATAATGACACCAAAGCAAATATTTTAAAACCATTACATGTATAACTGCCACCGCCGCGCCGCGCCATGTCCTAATATTGTGTTTTTTCAGCAAATTAATTACTGTAAGACCTATGAGTCTTTTACATGTTTTAATATCGACAAATTATACCTCCATTTTCTTATATTCAGGAAACAAATTTGACAAATATAATCAAATAGAAACAACGAATAAACACAGCTAAACTCCTTATATTATTCGTGTAAAAAAAACCCGTTCAGAATCAAAAGAGAAAATAGGTGGGTACTAAGTTAAGATCTCATGTATTCTATATAGTTATTAGCGGCCAGTCAAGTTTTATGCAGCGCACGTTGAACTAGCTATGAGATGGTGGGATTTTTGCCAGTTAAATTGACGTTTGTTCCAATCTTGGCAAATTCAAACAATATATTTATAAATTATGGCCCCTATGTTTATCTGATGTATAAGTTCAAGTCTAACTTTAACGTCCGTTTATCATCATTTATAGGCTCCCATCGAAAATCAGCGCTGCAGTACTACTTACAGTATTGCAGATTTTTGCTGAATGGGTTCGCCAATTGTTGGACATCTATTTTTTCATTTTTAAAATGTATTTTTTTCTGTCTAATTAGTTTGTGTAATTTAATTTAATTATATGGTTGTTCCAACAATAAAGTATTTCTTTCTTTCTCTAGTATTTGCGTGAAAGGCTTACAAATATAAATAAGACATTCAATCGGAAATGGGGTTATTTCTGTCACACTATATTCCGGATGATGCAGACAGAATGGGACAGCAACTTTCACAATCTATTCTTCAAATGTCTCACCGACCGCATTACCAACCAATACAACCTTGGTAAATATACTCTAGTCCAGTCGTGATGCTCGAATGATTTGATCGGTGGAATTTCAACCTGGATGTCGATAAGTTCGAACCCCGGCATGTAGCGATGAATTTTTCGGAATTCGCATACAGTTACTAATTTAATTGGTAATATTATCGGCTGACGGTGAAGGAAAACGTTGTGAGGAAACCCGGGAAATGTTCTTGTAGTACTACTATATGTATAAGTCTTCCTTTGCGAAGAGGTTTATAGTTCTGCAGTGGCCCTCTTACAGGCTGATGATAATAAAGATGAATACAATCTGTGTTCGCAAAATCTTCGATAACGTAGATTAGTAAAAGACCGGCATGATTTTAATAGAAAAAACAATGACGCAATAACAATGCCATGTTTTAAAGTCGCTTACTTACTCTTCAATTAGACCGTGTTAGTAGATAACCCGTGGTTCAGATCAAAAGTTCTACTCTAATTATGTATAAAAGTTGACGATACAGCCTATCAGTTCTTTTTTCCTCTGTTTGTAAAGAAAATCCTTTATTCTTGTTCCGTTTAATACTGTATTTTCCCATACGAGTGGAGATTTTAAATCATAAATCTCTATTCGTAATACTTAACTCGCATTACATCTACCAATCTATGATATCTGTAATGTCTATGTCAAAAAGTTTAGTGATAATAAATAGACTATGGTTGAATTTCGACCACTAGACAGAGAGTATGTAAATAGATATATTACTTGTTTATTCAACTCAGCGCCTCTAGCGATAAGGGTTAGAACTAATATCTGCGATATACAGATATGTATATCTATGTATGTGTGTATAGAACGGTAGTATATAGGTTGTATAGAAGCTAGGAATATTATTTTTTTTATAATACAAACATGTTCACTTATTTCTAAAATTAATCATGTTTATTATAGAAATAAAGATACATTTTCATAAAGAGAGAGGAGTATAAAAACAATAAATAAATAGATAATTTTTTTTTTTTTTTATAAAAACAGGTTTATTATAACAATTGTTAGTTTGTTGCTATAATTAACATACAATCTAGTAACATACATTTACGTGGATCCCTAACCTATCCCTATTGATTATAAAAACAAAACAAACAATTTAACCCTTACAAGAAGATATATATACTAGCTATGCTTGCTACTCCGTTCGCGTGGAACCTAATGTAACAAAAAGTGTGTCTGTACTTATGTACACGCGTTAGAAGTTATACTTCTTTGGCGTAACAAGATAAAAATCTTTTCAAAAATTTTATCTTTCTCCTTATTCTACGTTTGTAGAAAAAACGACACTAACAATAGAAAAAAGGCATTTAATACATTGAAAGTTTTAATATAAAGAAATACAAAGAAAGAAAATGTTGACTATAGCTAACTTTAGGGTGTCGGGTTATCGTGGTGGTTTGCGCGCGCAATGTAATAACTTCAGGGTGTCGGTTTTTCGTGACGGTGTACGCGCATATCGTAAAAATGTACCCTCATCATTATTCCCTAACGCGCCAAAAGAAGTATAACTTTAAAAACCGTGACTAATAAAATCATCTGAATGTGTTAAGTCCATTTACTTACCTATTTTTCTCTCGTACTTAAGTCGCGTCCTCATTAAAATTACAATAACTTTTGATAGAGTGAACCGATTTTAATGAAACGAAGACTACATATTACTCGAAGATACGCTTTATGATTTTCTTGGTGACGTTATATTGTGAACTTTTACAGTACTTTAGCAGAGATGAGTCTTTATACAAAGAGGCAGACATTTATAAAAATTATTTAAATGTATTTTATTACTTTTTCCAAGCACCTGCAACAATCTTTTTATACAAAAATGTAAAGAGTACACACACGTTGGATTTTTTTTTCCGAACTGTCTACGCTATTGACCAAGCAAGGTCTTAACAGCTTCACCGGACTACACGTTAGATTTACATTCGTATTACATGTATAGATAATGAGATAATATTAGGGTACAGTTTTGACATGTAATCGTCCAAATTGATATTCGAGTCGTTATATTTCAAAACGAGCTAAATACGATTTTAGCCGTTCCTAATATGTTACGTTATTTTTCAAATTTTTTTAAATTTTGTACATGTGCAATATGAAGATCATATAAAAACTAAAAGCCTTATGAACCGCAACATTTAAACTTCGTTCTCGGTGTATAAACTCTGGAAACTTCTAAATAATGAGCCATGCTGAAGCTATCACTAGTGTCCGTATGAATGGGTCGACTTGCCCGGGGTAGTAACACCCTCTCACAGAACACCGACGTGCAGTAACAGTGCTTGCATTGTTGCGTTTCGTTCGGTCAGTGAGAGCGCCGAAAGCCCAGCTCCCCTCTCTTTCCTCCCTCCCCCACTCCCCCTGCTCCAAACGCAGGGTGGCAACGCTCTTGCGACTCCCCTGGTGTTGCAAGTTTCTATGGACGGCGATGATCACTTAACACGACGTGACCCAGCTATTCGTTTGCCTCCTATGATATAAAAAAAACATGTTATAACGATTAAAATCAGATTTAGCTAATTTAAAAAAGTTACTTATACATTTGTCAAAAAAATAACAAAGCACCCAAAATTACATAACAACGCCATCTAGTAGTGTAGGTCATAACAGAACTTGCTTCGAAATACATAGATATCAAAGAAGTAAAAAGACCGTGGACGACAGGTTATTAAAATAAACCCTTGCTAAATAGCACAATAACCGGAGTTGATAAAGAATGTATATATTTAATTAGCACTCAAGTGGTGCCAAATAACAAATTCAATATTAATAACCGTTGATAATATTTTAATAATCATATATTATCAACGTATTATAATAAAAATGTTATCTTTATTCGATTATCTGGGTATCGAGCTTTCATGAACTTTTGATCCTTTATACGGCAGTGATCGGCAAACGTGTTATCTGAAAGAGCCAAATATAAAAAACTAGCATCAGCAAGCGACTTCGCCCGCGTGGGATTCTTACTTTGAGCTAACGCTAAAAAGAAACCGTTTTTGAAATATAAACATTGGTGTTCCGTTCCTATTGGTGTTAGCGTGACACGTAGCCTATGACACTCATAAATAACGTGGCTTTATATTGGTAAAAGAATTTTCAAAATTGGTTTTGTAGTTCCTGAGATTACCCCCTACAACGTCACAAACTCAGAAACTTTACCTCTTTATAATATTAGTATATAGATTATAGCCCCTGCCCACGACTTCGTCCGCGTAGTAATAGTTATTACTCTGGGCTAACGCTGACACACAGCAGAAGCTCTCAAAAAGAAAAAAACATCTCGATCTTTAAATATTCTTCATCTGTGCTCCGCTCCTAGTGTCCTTAACGTGATGATATATAGCCTATAGCCTTCCTCGATAAATGAGCTATACAACACTGAAAGAATTTTTCAAATCGGACCAGTAGTTCCGTTAGAAGAGTAGAACACACTCTTCAGCTTTAAAATATTAGTATAGATTGTCTCGGCAACTATAAGTAGCTCGATATAACACACCGTCCCAATAGGAGCTTCATTCCAAAATTCATAATAAGCCAACATGTAAAGTCTCACGAAACTCTCAGTCGGTTTGTTTACTAAACTAATTTATAAAAAGATGTACCCGATCGAGTTTCTTGCCGGTTCTTCTCGGTGACTGGGTTGTTTTCCGAACCGGTGGTAGTTTTGACGTTCATAAGCGCCTTATTAGGGCCTAAACTGAATAAAGTATTTTTGATTTGATTTGAAAAAGCGTGACGATATATAGCCTTTAGCCTTCTTCGATAAATGAGCTATACAACACTGAAAGAATTTTTTAAATCGGACCAGTAGTTCCGTTAGAAGAGAAGAACATACTCTTCAGCTTTACAATATTAGTACAGATTGTCTAGGCAACTATAAATAGATCGATATATCACACCGTCCCAATAGGAGCTTCATTTCAAAATTCATAATAAGCCAACATGTAAAGTCTCACGAAACTCTCAGTTGGTTTGTGTTTCCTAAACTAATTTATTCTCACTCTCCCACAGGTGTATAATGTGAGATGTCCTCACAGATCCTCCACACGATGTACAGGAGTGAGGACGAGGAGAGACCGCTGGAGATAGACCAGGACTTCAACCCTGACCACAGTAGGTCGAGTTCCCCGAAAAATATGAAATACTTCGAAGAGAAAACTGTATTGAATCAAACAAAAAAGTCCTTTTGCATCGACGCACTCCTATCCAAACAGCAGCCAAAGACAAGTCAGAATTCAGAGAACTACTTATCTTTAATGCAGAGTAAAGAATATATAAACAGATATGATAACTTTGATGCGCAAATAGAGCAGAATACCATCAACAAATATGATGGGATGGAAGGCAGTCCAAGGTCTGGACAGAGCAGTCCTAGAAGCGGCAGTCCAGTATCGGAAGACGGAAACCGCTCTGAGGGTTATAGTCCACCTATATCTCCAGGTGTTGAAGGCAGCAACGAAAGCTACGAGAGTTATAGACCAGGTTAGTGAAGTTATGGTACCTAAAGTTCGACTGAATTAATTATTTTTTTTGGTTATATCGTCTAGTAGATTATTACCGCCATTGGCGAGTAAGTAGTGAGATTTTGCGATCATTTCAATGCCCTAAACAATATGGTGAAGTCAGAATTCAGAGAACTACTTATCTTTAATGCAGAGTAAAGAATATATAAACAGATATGATAACTTTGATGCGCAAATAGAGCAGAATACCATCAACAAATATGATGGGATGGAAGGCAGTCCAAGGTCTGGACAGAGCAGTCCTAGAAGCGGCAGTCCAGTATCGGAAGACGGAAACCGCTCTGAGGGTTATAGTCCACCTATATCTCCAGGTATTGAAGGCAGTAACGAAAGCTACGAGAGTTATAGACCAGGTTAGTGAAGTTATAGTACCTAAAGTTTGACTGATTTTTTTTTGTTTTATCTTTAGCAACCAGTTGTCTAGTAGATTATTACCGCCATTGTCGAGTAAGTAGTGAGATTTTGCGATCATTTCAATGCCCTAAACAATATGGTGACTGTCTCGTTACCACGCCCCAGGGAGTTTTTGTGACACCTGATCAAATCAAATCAAAAATATTTTATTCACTTTAGGCCCTAATAAGGCGCTTATGAACGTCAAAACTACCACCGGTTCAGAAAACAACCCAGTCATCGAGAAGATTGATGCAAGAAACTCGATCGGATACATCTTTTTAACATATATATATATATATATATATATATATTTCGAATACATTATACGTTGCAATACCGTTTTTAGTGGATGCACAGAGAGTTCGTTCGTTCGTTCACATATTGATCCACTCTATAATAGCCTTTCGACACTAAAACCTGCTTGACATGGCGCTTAAATTTACAGTCCGACAAATCGGTAATATGTTTTGGGGAATTTGTTGTAAAATCTAACATTATTACCTAAGAAACTATTACTGGTTTTGCTAAGTCTGAAACATGGGACGACCAGTTTGTTATAGTTTCTAGTATTTAGATCATGCCGGGCCTTTACAAAATGCAGGTTTTCAAAATTTTAGAGTTAGAATCCATTAGAATCTTAGAATCCATGCTCCGTGGTATTGTGTACCAGTGCTAGTGCATAAAAAGATCACTACTGTGGATTTCTGGACACGCGAAGGTGATTAGAGATTTGCCGTATCAATAATTGATTTTTTTGTATTTGTCGTGTGTTTTTTTTCAATTGATCTCAAACCCTAGTGGGGCGCCACTATCAAGCTCCTACCCTGTTCGATGGACGACGATCCGGGGCTGTACTCGTAACAAAGTTTTGTTATTTCATCAAATATATTTTAAATGAATAAGTTGTAGTCCGTTCCGTTAATTAACTTTAAGTTACATCTATAAGATTTTATCATACTAACCCTTATGAAAAGTATGCATATGTATGTAAAAGTAGAGCTATGTACCTTAAATAATACTTCGATAAGTTATCCATCTACAAGTAGAAGTTTCGCCAAAATCGGTTCAGACGTTTCGCAGAAAAGTTCGAACAAACAGCAGACAATCCAATCTTATTTATAACATATACGAGTAGATTATACTTTTTAAGTTAAGTTTCTTCGTTACAAACAGATAAAAGTACAAATCTTTCCTCTTTATAATACTACTAGCGGGCCCGGCGGACGTTGTTCCGCCCTGATAATAAACAAAAACTTGACAAATGTCATACCTTAACCCTCCCTTTGAATCACTTTATCTATTTGTGAAAACCTGTTGCAAATCCTTTAAGTAATTTTTGAGTTTATCGCGAACGGACAGACAAAATATTAAGACAGTATATTAAGTATAGATGTGTCTCGATTAGGTATAATTCCGAAGCCGGGACTCCTACCTCAGAACCCGGCGTTGGTCGCGGCGCAGTCGGCGGCTCTATTCAACTACCCACAACTGCAGCCCGGAGGGGTGCCTGGAGCGCCAATGCCGTCTGCTTTCCACCACCCTGGGGACCGTGTGCTGCATCACATGCAACTCGAATGGCTCGCCAGGACTGGGATGTTCTACCACAGGATACCAGAGTTGGGAGGTAAGTTTATATCTCCTTTAATAAAGTTAATTAACTCAACTTTGAAAAACTTAACTAGAGTCATAGCATAGCTATGGATGGGTACTACTCGCACTATCATAATTTTGCTTCGATCAACAATAACTAGATAAAGGGTCACGCACAAAATCGAAGCTAAAAGCTGTCCGCGTAAATATATACTTATGAGTAGCTATTCGTTTACTAAGAAAGGGAGAAAAAAAGTTTTAAAACAGTTTTAAGTTCAACCTAATTACAACCATGACACCTAGTAATAAAGTCACAAATGTTCAAAATATTATCTAATACTTACGATAAAACGAGCAAAGCAATAAATTACTCCCGTCACTTACTATATCTAGTTATTGTTGATCGAAGTAATTTTGGTAAAGAGTAAACGAGATAGATATACTACGATGAATTTATAATAATACTGGCGTTAACAATGTGATAAAAAAAAGTTGACGCAGTGATAAGTATTGCCGACAGAAGACAAAACTGAAATATAGAATATCTGGTTTTTATTTTAATTTTTAAATCAAATAATATAATAATAATTTGTAAATTGAAATCATTAACATAACTCTGATTTTAACATCTTTTGCCACTCTAAGCAATAATTATATACATTTTTAAACAGTTTCTTAATTAATCAAACATATGGTACGCTGTAGATAGGGTAGGTATAGGTATAGGTATCAAAAATATAAATATTACATGTACACAGGCCGCTATACTACGCGTCGCTAGTCTAACGTAAGCGCAATACGTTACAAGCATGTCGGGAGTTCCGATCGGACCATCGACGTGAATGGTCGTGCATTCTGCTGCGCTCTACGCTCGATCTCGATACTCGTGAGTTAGTGACGTTCGTTATTACTTCGGGAGTGTTCGGTTTTCGCTGTGAAGTTCCGATTCGGCTGACTTAGCTCACACGTGCATTGCAGGTGGCATTCTCGATTCCTGGAATTGAGTGAGACCTTTCTATTTATTTATTGCTTCTCTTGTTACATTTATTGTTCACCCATTTATTTGTCTAAATATTTAAGTAGTTCTTCATTCCTTTAGTCGTTATTTCTTTATACATTTATTTATTTTTCAATTATTTATTTATATAGGTACCTATTTATCTATTTATTGTTTAATTACGTATTTTATTTTTACTTGCTTGTCTCGCTCACGTATTTCTTGCATTGTTTTTTTTTCTTATATTTGTTTTTAAATAGCTCTCTTGGTCCCGACTTGGGATAGACCCTTAGTCTTCGTGTGGCGTGCCCCCCTGCCCTTAAGGCAGGGAGGTTGGTTCGCGTAACATCGTCCCTCCCCCTCAATCCACGGAATGGATAACTTGCAAGAAGTATTGGATAGATTTCGCGTCCGTCTCCTTGCGCAGGGACTTGACGAAGGGTCAGTTAATTCCGCGTTTGTGACTCTTCTGTCCCAGTCCTCCGAGGAAAGTCAATATGTGTCCCGCGTGGCAACCTCCAATTCCTTCGCGTCTCTCTCGCCACAATGTACCTTAAATGTGGCCGATAAGGGCTTATTAGAAGCTCCCATACCGAGTTCCAGCTCGGAGACCGGCTCCGATATGGAGCTCGACGTGGCGGCGTCCGACGAGCTGCCCGCGACCGCGACCTCCGAAATAATCGCGACCCCCGCGCCCTCAGCGCACTCCGCGCCTTCTGCGCACGTAGACGACGTTATCCATCTACAAGTAGAAGTTTCGCCAAAATCGGTTCAGACGTTTCGCAGAAAAGTTCGAACAAACAGCAGACAATCCAATCTTATTTATAACATATACGAGTAGATTATACTTTTTAAGTTAAGTTTCTTCGTTACAAACAGATAAAAGTACAAATCTTTCCTCTTTATAATACTACTAGCGGGCCCGGCGGACGTTGTTCCGCCCTGATAATAAACAAAAACTTGACAAATGTCATACCTTAACCCTCCCTTTGAATCACTTTATCTATTTGTGAAAACCTGTTGCAAATCCTTTAAGTAATTTTTGAGTTTATCGCGAACGGACAGACAAAATATTAAGACAGTATATTAAGTATAGATGTGTCTCGATTAGGTATAATTCCGAAGCCGGGACTCCTACCTCAGAACCCGGCGTTGGTCGCGGCGCAGTCGGCGGCTCTATTCAACTACCCACAACTGCAGCCCGGAGGGGTGCCTGGAGCGCCAATGCCGTCTGCTTTCCACCACCCTGGGGACCGTGTGCTGCATCACATGCAACTCGAATGGCTCGCCAGGACTGGGATGTTCTACCACAGGATACCAGAGTTGGGAGGTAAGTTTATATATCCTTTAATAAAGTTAATTAACTCAACTTTGAAAAACTTAACTAGAGTCATAGCATAGCTATGGATGGGTACTACTCGCACTATCATAATTTTGCTTCGATCAACAATAACTAGATAAAGGGTCACGCACAAAATCGAAGCTAAAAGCTGTCCGTGTAAATATATACTTATGAGTAGCTATTCGTTTACTAAGAAAGGGAGAAAAAAAGTTTTAAAACAGTTTTAAGTTCAACCTAATTACAACCATGACACCTAGTAATAAAGTCACAAATGTTCAAAATATTATCTAATACTTACGATAAAACGAGCAAAGCAATAAATTACTCCCGTCACTTACTATATCTAGTTATTGTTGATCGAAGTAATTTTGGTAAAGAGTAAACGAGACTAGTAATAAAGTCACAAATGTTCAAAATATTATCTAACACTTACGATAAAACGAGCAAAGCAATAAATTACTCCCGTCACTTACTATATCTAGTTATTGTTGATCGAAGTAATTTTGGTAAAGTGTAAACGAGATAGATATACTACGATGAATTTATAATAATACTGGCGTTAACAATGTGATAAAAAAAAGTTGACGCAGTGATAAGTATTGCCGACAGAAGACAAAACTCAAATATAGAATATCTGTTTTTTTTTAAATTCTTAATTCAATTGTAGGCAGAATTATTTAAATTTCATAATTTGTAAATTGAAATCATTATCATTATTCTGGTTTTAACACCTATTGCCCCACCGAGCAATAATTATATACATTTTTATACAATTTCTTAATTAATCAAACATATAGTGTAGGTATCAAAAATATCAATATTAGATGTACACAGGCCGCTATACAACGCGTCGCTAGTCTGACGCAAGCGCAATACGTCACAAGCATGTCGAGGTCATCGGTGACGCTAACGCATAAGTTTTCCCCTTTCAAACATCACTTAACGTGGATAAATAAGTTTTCACTTAATTACAAAATCGAGATAAATAGATGGGTATTTTTAATAATAATAATTTTAAAAAAACTCTTTATTGCACACACGTTGAAAATATACAAAATTAGTCATCAGTTTACAATATGTGTACAGTTAGGCGGCCTTATCGCTTAGAGCGATCTCTTCCAGGCAAACCTAAGGAAACATTTTATTTTCATAACTACCGGGTGGCAATATAAATAGACAAAAAAAAACTATAGATAAAATTAAAAACACAACAACAAAAAAAAAGAAATAACGCAATACAATAGTTATATTATTATTTTTATATTCTACCAATTATTTTTTCTACCGTTACAAAAAAAAAAACATGTATTCCCAAATTTACAGCAACATAACACCTCTCAAAGTATTTGAATTTATAACATAATGTTCGCTAACTCTATGTATTTAAAATATTCCATATTTTATAAGTGATCTAGTACATAATTATAATTTACTAGCTAATGCACGCGAATTCGTCCGCGTATAATAGTTCCGTTGGGCTAACGCTAATACGGAGCGGAAGTTCTCAAAAGGAAAAAATACTATTTATTACACTAATCATGTATAGTGTAGATGCAGTCAGGAATGGCAATAAACACTTCGTAGATACTGTCACAATTTATTTGGCCAGAGTTTCGCCTTACAATACTTCGTATATAGTAATGCGAAGATATCACCGACATCTTGCCTGTTAAAGGCTTTTTTTTCGAACTGACTACGCCATAGAATTATGAAACCGCTTACACTTACAATAGAAGTCGCATAAGCGTTGTGCCTGCCTTACCACTCATACATGAATTTTTCATGTATGTCCTTCCCGACTCCCGTAAGCACGATCAGTCTGTTCGCGTAACTCTGACAGTGAACGTCTCCGCTAAATTATTATTATACGCAGTAAATATGTCTAATTGTGCAGTGAAAAATTATAAAAATCATTACAGAAAGAAAAACCTAAAATCTAGTGTATCTCTTTTCATGTGTAAGTATTGATTGAATTAAGTTTCTTTGTGAAATAAAATATTAAACTAAATCAAACTGTCATGGCAGCGCGCCATATGTCTAAGACGCTGTAGTGTTGTGCCTATTCAAATTGTATCGAGTATCTATAAATTGATTTTTTATTTTATAAGCAATATTAATTCTATTATTAACCGATACTTTTGATAACTATTGTGATATTTTTTATTTG